>OZ020509.1:11198643-11441893 GCA_963971375.1 Platycheirus rosarum | reverse complement strand
TCTTTTATGTTTTCATACTGTTTATTAATGTTGGTATTTTTACTGAAATGGTCATGAAACGTAGGTTATTTCCTAGGCTGGTTGTCTGAGCGTGATTTTTTTAAGAGAGGGTTACCTTACCTTAGCTTACCTTAGGTGGCGCTACAATCCGGGGTGGACCTGGGCTTCAACCAACAAGCTTCTCCAGCCAGCTCGGTCCCTAGCTAACTGCATCCAGTTTCGTCCTCATCCGCTTTTGACAGCGCCCAAGCGTCTGCACCATAGAGCAGGACTGGGATGATGAGGGTCTTATAAAGGGACAATTTAGTAGCCCGAGAGAGGGCTTTGGTGTTGTTGTCTGAGTTAATAGCGGAGCCCAGGTAAACAAATTCCCTAACTACCTCCAAGTTATAGCTGTCTATGGTGATGTTTTGTCCAAGACGTCGATGTTGGGTGTTTCTTCTTGATGACAGCTTAAACTTGGTTTTACCCTCATTGACTGCTAAACCCATCTTCGCCGCTTCCGTCTCAATACTCACAAAAGCGCTACTGACATCACGCTGCTTTCTTTCGATTATGTCAATATCGTCGGCGTATGCGAGTAATTGGGCGAACTTTTGAAAGATCGTGCCTCTGGTGTTGGTGTGAGAGTTTTGCACTGTTCTTTAAAGTATGATGTTGAAAAAGTCGCATGATAGCGAATCGCCTTGTCTAAATCCTTTTTTGACTTCAAAGGTGACGGTGCGTTCTTTACCGACCTTGACGGAACAGCTTGCGTTTTCCATCGTCATTTTACCCATGCGGACGATGTTGGCAGGGATGTTAAAACTGCATATTGCTCTATATAACTCGTCTCTATAAATGCTGTCGTACGCGGCTTTGAAATCGATGGAAAGGTGGTGGGTATCGATTTGAAGTTCTTGAGTTTTTTCCAAGATCTGCCGTAATGTGAATATTTGATTGATAGTGGATTTTCCTGGCCTGAAACCGCACTGATGTGGACCTATCAGGTTGTTGACTAATGGCTCTCAGCGTTCACACAATACAGCAGAACAGATCTTGTAGGCGATGTTGAAGAGACTGATACCCCTATAGTTGGTGCAGCTCAGAGGGTCTCCTTTTTTAAGGATCGGGCAAATTATGCTGAGATTCCATTCATTGGGAATGATTTCTTCTAACCATATCTTGCTTATGAGTTGGTGCATACTTATAGCCAAGTCATCGCCTGCAGCTTTGAAGAGCTCGGCAGCTAGGCCATCGGCTTCGGCGGCTTTGTTGCTCTTAAGCTTAGATATAGCTAGCTTTATTTCATCCGGATGTGGTGGGCGGAATTGTTGGTCTACTTCGCCCAGATAAAATGGACCATTCTGCCTGACAGCGGAATTCGTTTCGTCATCGCCGTTATGCAGTCTAAAGAAATGCTTTTTCCATATTTTCAGCATCGACTGCGATTCTACTTCCAGGGTGTTCGTTGTGGTCGCCGAGTAAAACCCAGCACTTCAGTGGTGGCTTCCCTGATGACATTTTGGCAATGTTGCTACTTATTCTCAATACTTGATGCTGGCGGTAAAGGACTCCTTTAGAAGTTATTTGAGACTCAATCGGAAAAGGACCTGGAGATTTCTTGCGATTGCAGCCGTCCGACGTTAAACTTCCTCACAGTATTACCTCTTTTTGGCGTTGGTCGGGATATCCTCAGTCGTACTAGGCTACAACGAGGTAGTGATCTGAGTCAATGTTAGCCCCTCGGAAAGTTCAGACATCCATCATACTGGAGTAGGTAAATCTGGTTGACAGTGGATTGATCAGGGGATCTCCATGTCCCTTTGTGAATGTTGAGGTGTGGGAACTTGGTACTAGCTATTACAATATTTCGCCCCGCAGCAAAGTCAATTAGCTTGAATCCGTTATCGAAGGGGCTGTAAAGCTGTGTTTTCCGATTGTACCACCAAAGACATCTTCTCTCCCTAGGTTGGCGTTAAAGTCGCCTAGGACAATTTTAATGTCATAGCTAGGGCTATGTCAAATAAGCGCTGTTTCTGTTGTGTTTATCAGTTGCCATAGTATATATGGCAGTTTTTCATCTTTCTTTTGCCCGGCCCGTCCATTTCTTGGATAGCGGTTATGTCTGCCTTACAGCAGTCAAGGGCCTCCGCTAGTTGTTTGGCTGCACGTGGTCTGTTCACGTATATATCCGAAATTCGTTGTCCTTATTTCGTTTGCAGGGTTCGTCATCAGTGAATTCGTCCGTATCCGAGGCTTGTGGTTGCTTCGCAAATAGTTGTTTTTGTCACTTCCGGGAAGTTACCCCGGCACAACCCCCAACCTGGAGGACCAGGTCCTTATTGTGATTTTAAATGTTTTTTAGTATGTCATTATAAGAAAATCTGTAGATTTCATCTGGGAAAATTATTTTTTCTACTGAGGGCCAGAGGCGTTATCATTGCCATTGAAATACAAAATCGCAGTAGTATTTGCAGCTTTTTTGAAATCAATGAAATGTTATCTTGCAATATAAGGTAGATGCAAATGGAAGATACTTCGAAAACATTACCTGCTCTTAGGAAAAAAAACACCTGGGTACCCGAAATCGAAGACGGCAATTCTGGAGAAGAAATCGGATTCAAAAGGATAAAAGGTAAAAACATGAAAATCAATCTGCGGTTAAAAATGTAGATTATTTTTCATTTTCGTATATTTTTAGTATCATGAATGTCACATCCAGTTTTGTAGAGAAATATGCTATAGACGTGACTAAAAAATTACTTACTTAGGGGACGCTACAGTTCGGGACGAACCTGGACCTCAACCAACATGCCTCTCCAGACAGCTCGGTTTTTGGCTAGCTGCCTCCAGTTTTGCGCTCACTTTTGAGCGCGTCACCTAAGGCGAGGTCTTTCTTGTCTACCCTCCGGAATAGAATTGAAGATCCTGCGAGCCGGAGCATTGTTATCCATTCGCTATACATGACCTAGCCATCTTATACGTGATATGCGTATTTTTTTGATCAAGTCCATGTCGCTGTACAGCTCGTATAGTTCTTGGTTAAACCTTCTCTTCCAAAGCCCGTTAACGCTGATAGGGCCAAAAATCTTCCGAAGAATCTTACGCTCGAAACGACTAAGGATATCTTCATCCGCTTTAGATAGAGTCCATGCCTCGGCGCCATAGAGCAGGACTGGTATGATTAAGGTCTTATACAGAGTCTCCTTTGTCTTTCGAGAGAGGGCTTTGCTACTCAATTGCCTTCCTAGCCCATAGAAACAGCTGACGAGATGTTGTTGTCAGATGTTACAGCGGATTCGAGATAAACAAAGTCCCTAACCACCTCAAAATATTCACCTGAAAAACATTTATGTAGTAAACTTCCTGCACATGCACAGAAATGAACAAAGATTTTCATTAATCGCCTTTTGCACCTCTAAAATGATTGGAGGCATTAACATTAGGTCTTCTTCAAATGAGACTCCTTTTTATTAGTTGTTTTGACTTCAAGAAACATTGCATAATACTCCACATCGTTTTAAAATGCCTTCGAGTATGGTGATGAAATTTCCCTCTCCTTCGTTACAGTGGGTAGTATATATTGGGATTGACACATTTTTCGGACGGATTGGTAAAACTTCCGCTTCGGTTTTCCTTGCCTGTGAAGTCTTTTATTATTCTTCTCAGTTCTTTTATTCATCTTGGTAATTACATTTCAATGAAGCTACTGCATTGCTCGGTATGAAGCATTCATTAATACATTTCTTAGTTTGTATTTATCACCAAACCAGTTTCTCCGATAAGTACTAATGACTTCGTTCTTAGGACATGAACAATTATCATCTACGTCCGGCGCTTTGTCCCAGGAATTGTTCATCCATAATCGATCTCTTCAAGGGCAATTCCTGACGCTTTTCCATCATGTTGATTCGAACCTGAACGGCAGAGGTGTTGAAATTATTAATTAATCTGTTTTCTAATTTAGTTATATTAATTAATTTTTTTTTTTATATTTGGCCCACGCAAAAGTGATTTTAGCTACCCTTATAATGTTAAACACAGCGGGGGCGTTAGGAAAATAGGGAGGGGTATAAAAGGAGATATCGATGCACATTTGTTTTAAAGTTCGGCAAGTCATAATGGGAGGGAAAAACAGAGTCTGGCAAGGCATTCCACATTCGCGTGGTACGGCTAAAGAAAGAATCTCTTTATTTAAACGTTCGTCCGAAGTTGGGCTCAAGGGTAAATTTATGGGCATTCCTAGCGGCGCGAGTATTACGGTTGAATTGTTTCAGGGGAGGAATGCAGGAATGTTAATTTGTACATCACGTTTTCTACTTACATAGATTTTTGTATTTATATCAAGATTGTTTTTGAGACTAACTCAATAATTGTTTTATAATATGTTTTTAGTCGATTTCAGACTAATCTATTAAAATAACGTTCAATTTTTAAGAAATGAAATTCTTTTTCGTCCTTATAAAGGAAATTTATTAAATATTCATTCCATAAAAAACAATAGGTTATGGGCCCAGTCGCGAATATTAGTTAGCTTCTTTTGGTTTGAATTGAATTTCCGTTATTTTAAAATTAAAAAAAAGTCTGAGTTCTAAAGATGGATCTGGCAAAACATATCAAGCCTTTGGCTGGTGAGTCAGATCGGCCAATGTGGAAAAGGAAGATAAGGGACTTGCTAGACTACCATCAAGGAGCTCTGGATGCGATTGATGGTATCTTAAAGAAGCCAAAGCCTTTTGAAGGGACTCCAAAGCAAGAGGAAATCAATCAATACAATGAGAAGACCAATCTTTATAGAAAAGCTAACAGTTATGCAAAATCCATGATAACCAGCTCGGTCACAGACGAGGTTTATCAGAAGATAATGGATAAGGAAACTGCACATGAGACATGGGAAGCGCTAAGACAACAATTTGAAGCAACTTCCAAAGATCAACTATTTAAAATATGCAATGACCTTTTTGCATTTAGTTGGAATCCTAATCAAGATGTTTCCACGCCCATAGCAAAACTTGGAAGTTTGCGGAACGAGTTGAATAACGGCCTGAAAAAAGAAAGAAAAGGAACTACCAGATTTAATGTTGATATGCAAAGTCTTGCATATTTTACCTAGTACATTCGAGACTTTTCGATCGAGTTGGATGCTTCTAACCAAAGAAGAAAACAAGACATTTGATGAATTAACTATGCAGCTTTGTTTGTATGAGAGAAACTTTACGAAAAAAGAAGATACCGAAAACTAAGCTCTATAGGCGCTAATTGCAAGATATGAAAAAAGGAAATCTGACATTCGAATGAAAGTTAACACATTAAAAAATAAGAAAGAAGACACATGCAATTTTTGTAAGCAGAAAGGTCATTGGGTTCAAGACTGCAAAAGATGGATAGCTGAAGAAAGACCACCCAAAGATAAGATATCAAACAGAAATCAAAGTAACTCTGTGGACACCAATGCATCCTTAGTGTCAGTTTCTAGCGATGTTTATGCGACTGAATTCAATTCGACTGATTGATGGATTGATAATGGTACAACAAGGCATGGAACCAACTGTCCAGACCGGATCATTAATTTCGAAAATTTTGAAAGTCCATGCAGAATTCAAGCGGCTGGAAAAGAAACTCTAAGTGCTATTGGAAGAGGTACAATTAAAACCATATCAACTCACAACATTGTATAAGGCAGCTATTAGACCAACAGTTTCAAAAGTAAAACTAAAGAAGTAATTCAATATAGCCGTTGATGATGACACAACACTTCAACTGTATCATGAAAGATGGGGACACCAAGATAAGAGACATGTCAAACATATGTTGGAAAAAGAACTAGGCATCAAAGTAAAATTAGATAAAGGTTTGTGTGAGCCATGTATTTATGGTAAAGCTCACAGACTCCCGTTCGGAACAAGAAAGAAAGCGACAGTACCAGGAGATTTGATGTTAACAGATGTATGTGGACCTCTTACTGATTCTTTTAAAAAAAGAAATATTTGGTTGTCTCTAAAGATAGTTTTACTGAGTTTTGTTATGGTTTTGCAATAACACATAAATCAGAAGTCAAAGATGTTCTAAAAGAAGTAATTTTCTATTAAAGAGTTATTAAGTGACAATGGTGGTGAGTTTGACAACGCAGAAATCAAACAGATTCTTCAGTTAAATGGTATCACGCAGAGCACCTTACACGCCTCAACAGAATGGTGGCAGTGAACGTAAAAACGGAAAAATAGTGGAAATGGCAAGAACTTTCAAATACTCAAGCAGAGAAATTAATTATCCGGAAGCAATTTGGGCGGAGCTTACAAATACTGCTGAACAGGACTGGAAAGTCTTCAGTAGATGGCGTTGGCCCGTAAGAATTATGGATTGGTAATAAGCCCAGAATTAAACATTTAAGAATAATTGGATCAATATGTGATTTCGTGAGTTCTAATAAAACTGTTTCAACAGCCTTTCTATATGAAGATTTAGAAGAAATTATATACATGAAGCAGCCGGATGGATATGATAATTACCCAAATAAAGTATGTGAGCTGAAAAAAGTTTATATGGGCTCAAACAGTCATCAAGGTGTCGGAAGAAACGTTTCGGAAGCTTCATCTCCAAACTAGGATTCAAAGTAAGTTATGCAGATCTTTGTTTGTACATGAGGGAGAGAAATGGAAAGAAGGTAGTACTGGTTCTTTATGTAGATTATGGACTGGTTGGATCTACTGATAAACAAGAACTAAAAACTTTCATAGAAGAACTCAAAACAACATCGAAAGAAGCGTCGTACTTTTTGGGACTTGAAATTGAACACTAAGAAGGTTTAATAAAAGTAAGTCAAAAAGCGCATGCACCCAAAATTCTTGAACGTTTTACGTTTACGGAGTGCAGCCAATTTCAACACCTATCATAAAAATAAGTGAAGATAATATTAAAGCTGGGAAAGAAGAAAACCACACTTTCCCGTACAGACAAGCAGTTGGTGCTTTAATGTATCTTATGCTAGGAACAGGGGGCGCTACAGTTCGGGACGAACCTGGGCCTCAACCAACATGCCTCTCCAGCCAGCTCGGTCTTTGACTATCTGCCTCCAGTTTTGCACTCCACCGAGGCGAGGTCTTCCTTGACTGCGTCTACCCTCTGGGATGGAATCGAAGATCCTGCGAGCCGGAGCATTGTTGTCCATTCGCTCTACATGACCTAGCCATCTTAAACGTGATATGCGTATTTTTTTGACCAGGTCAATGTCGCTGTACAGCTCGTATAGTTCTTGGTTGAACCTTCTCCTCCAAAGCCCGTCAACGCAGATAGGGCCAAAAATCCTCCGAAGAATCTTACGCTCGAAACGACTAAAGATATTTTCATTCGCTTTAGATAGAGTCCATGCCTCGGCGCCATTGAGCAGGACTGGGATGATTAGGGTCTTATACGGAGTCTCCTTTGTCTTTCGAGAGAGGGCTTTGCTACTCAATTGCCTTCCTAGCCCATAGAAACAGCGATTGGCAAGAGTAATTCTTCGCTTTATTTCTGACGAGATGTTGTTGTCAGATGTTATAGCGGATCCGAGGTACTCAAAGTCCCTAACTACCTCAAAGTTGTACCTGTCTATTGTGATGTTTTGTCCAATCCGCCGGTGTTGTGTGTCCCTTTTTGTGGACAGCAGGTACTTCGTTTTGGCCTCATTGACTGCTAGTCCCATCTTAGATGCTTCAGCTTCAATGCTAGCAAACGTTCCAGTGACAGCTCGCCGAGTTCTGCCAATGATGTCTATGTCGTCAGCGTATGCTAGCAATTGCACAGACTTGAAAAAAATTGTCCCACTACAATTGTCTTGCGAGTTTCTTATATTTTTTTCAAGTATTAAGTTGAAGAACTCGCACGATAGCGCATACCCTTGTCGGAATCCTTTTTTGACGTCAAAAGCTTCTGTGACGTCATTACCAACCTTGACGGAGCAGCGAGAGTTCTCCATCGTCATCCTGCACAGTCAGGCGAGTTTTGTGGGGATGCCAAAACCTGACATGGCTCTGTATAGCTCATCTCTCTGTACGCGGCCTTAAAATCAATAAAGAGGTGGTGGGTATCGATTTGGAATTCTTGGGTAGTTTCCAGGATCTGCCGTAGCGTGAACATTTGATCGATTGTGGACTTTCGTGGTCTGAAACCACACTGATAGGGGCCAATCAGGTTGCTGACGAAAGGTTTCAGGCGTTCACATAGTACGGCAGAGAGGATCTTGTAGGCGATATTAAGAAGACTTATTCCTCTATAGTTGGCCCAGTTTAGAAGGTCTCCTTTCTTGTGGATTGGGCAAACGATGCTGAGGTTCCATTCATTACGCATACTTTAGAGATGAGTTGGTGCATGCACTCCACCAGGTCATCTCCGCCCGCTTTAAAAAGTTCGGCGGGTCGGGTCCAGCAGCTTTGTTGTTTTTTAGTTTAGATATTGCTATCCTTACTTCATTTTGGTCAGGTGGACGGAAGTTTTGTCTGTCATCATCCACGTTGAATGGTTCATTCTACCTGACAGCGGGATTTTGGTCTTCATCGCCGTTTAACAGTCTGCAGAAATGGTCCTTCCATGAACTCAGCACCGACTGTGACTCTACTACGAGGTTTCCATTCCTATCTCTACAGGCTTCTGTGCGGGTTTTTTTTCCTCTTTTTACCTGTTGGTAAAACTTCCGCACGTTGTTCCTGGAGTAGTATCTCTCAATATCTACGATCGCGCGCTTCTCATGCTCTCTCTTTTTCTTTTGGAGAAGACGGTGTTCTTCCCGTCTTTTCTGCTCGTAGAGCTCGCGAGCAGATCTCGTCTTTCTTTGCAGCGCCGCTTTATATGCCTCTTGTTTGGCTGCATGGGCCTGCCTGCATTCGTCATCGAACCAGAGGTTTCGTGGTGGTGGTCTGGTGAAACCTAGCACATCAGTTGCGGCATCTCTGATGGCTTGTTGGCAGTGTTGCCACTGGTCTTCGGCACTTGATGCGGTACTGGATTTCTTGAGAGGTTACGGGATATTCGATCGGCATAGGTTCTGGCGGTTTCTTGCGATTGCAGCTTTCCGATCATACTTCCTCACAGTATTACTCCGTTGTTGTGGAGTTCGGGTTATTCGCATTCTTACTTTTGCTGCAACAAGGTAGTGATCAGAGTCGATGTTAGCTGCTCGGAAGGTGCGAACATCCAAGATACTGGAGGCGTGTCTTGCATCGATCGCAACGTGATCAATCTGATTGACGGTTCTTTGATCTGGGTGTCGCCAAGTCCCTTTGTGTATATCGAGATGAGGAAACCGTGTGCTTGGAATAGTGACGTTATGTGCCGCTGCGAAGTCAATTAGCTTAAGTCCGTTTTCAGACGTTGTGTCGTGTAGGCTATGTTTTCCGACAGTCCTACCAAAGATTTCCTCTTTACCTATTTTGGCATTAAAATCGCCTAGTACGATCTTAACGTCGTATTTAGGGCATTGTTCATAGGTTTTGTCGAGGAGCTCATAGAAGTTATCCTTGGTGGCGTCATCTTTGTCCTCTGTGGGGGCAATAGCTCATATTAGGCTAATGTTGGAGAATTTAGCCTTGATACGGATTGTCACAAGTCGCTCACTTACGTGTTGAAAGCCCAAGACTTCTTGCCTAAGTCTACCGCTTATGACGAATCCGCACCCAAATAAACGCTGTGGTCTTCTTGCACAATCACCGTAGTACACGTCACAGTTTTTCCACTTCCTGGATGGCAGTAATTCCTGCTCTGTAGCAGTCTAGGGCCTCCGCTAGTTGTTTGGCTGCACGTGATCTGTTAAGAGTTCTAACATTCCACGTGCAGATCCGAAAGTCGTTGTCCTTAATTCGTTTTTTCCGGTTCGTCAACAGTAAATCCGTCCTTTTCCGAGGCTATTGGTCGCTTCGCAACTTTTTCTTTTTTCCATGGCACGGTTTTTAACCCCATGCATAACCCCCAACCTGGAGGGCCAGGTCCTTTGTTGGATTCCTTGGACAAAAGGAACCGGAGAATCCGGAGTCAGTAACCCACTTCGGGGATATGAGCGCTGCCGTTGGCCCATTAAGGGTTCATCCGCCACCATCTCTATTTCAATGCCCTGACTTGCATTGAATTGTCCCAATGACCTTATCTCCAAATACGTCGAAGTAGCTCATTAGGGTGTCTGCTTCGTTGACTGTTGACGCCACCGTTGGTCCAATTGGTTGGGCTCATCCGCCGTACGTCCTCTTTCTGAGGGGCTCGTGCAAGACTTCTGCGAATCGATCAGAACAGTCATTAAAGCAGAGCATTATAGTGTTGTTATTTTTCTGTGTTCAACACTCGCGCCTATAAGTTTAGCGGGAATGTCCGGATAGACAGACCAGTACCCGGTGGTTACCGCGGGGAGGTAAAATAAGCACAATTGATGTGTACGAGATAGTTGCAACTGTGCATCACCAGTTTGATGCCTTTCAGTGCCTACCCTATTCATACAGCACCCAAACACCATCAAGATCCTTAGAGAATCCAACAAATGATGATGTCACGCAAATAAAGAGAGTATTCCGTTACATAGCTGGAACTTTGGACTTAGGAATCGAATATCGACAAAATTGTAAAAGAGGAAGTTTAGAATGTTTTAGTCATGCAGACTTCGGTGGATGCAAAAGAACTGGACGGTCAAATTCAAGAATAGTTTTAATTTATGCAGGTGGAGCTATTTCTTGGCTTAGTCAAAGGCAAGCAATGGTTGCAACATCAACAACAGGGGCTGAAATCGTAGCAGCAAATGAAGCAACAAAAGAAATAATTTGGCTATGAAAACTTTTCCAAGGAATAACTGCATTGAAAGAAACTCCAATACTCCAAGTAGACAATTCCGCAGCTGTTAGACTTGCGCAAAACCCGGGGTTTCATAGAAGAACAAAACATATTGCCACTAAACATTTTTTTCATTCGAGAAAAACTGATGGAAAAATAGAAATTAAACAAATACCAACTGAAAAACAAGTAGCAGACATTTTGACTAAACCACTTCCATATCCAAGATTGATTTTTTTATGTATAGAAATGGGTCTCATAAAACAAGAGTGTTAAGTATCAATTAACAATGGAAAGTGTTAAAATTATTAATTAATCTGTTATGTTAATTAAGTTATATTAATTATTGATGTTAATTTGTACTTCACATGTTTTTGTATTTATATCAAGATTGTTTTTGAGACTAACTCAATAATTGTTTTATAATATATTTTTAGTCTGAAATCAAATCTATTAAAATAACGTTAAATTTTTAATAAATGAAATTTTTTTCATTCTTATAAAGGAAATTTATTAAATATTCATTCCATAAAAAACAATAAGTGGTACACGTCATACTTCTTCGGAAAGTAAGATACTAAGCCAACAATTTAAGGATTTCCATTATATTTTTATTCGTATACTACTAAGCTCCCGGAAACCTTGAAACATGTTAATGAGGTTCTTTCGTCGAACATAAATTTTGTATTAAAAAAAAAAAACAAAGTTCTATTTATATCGCACTTAACATTCTGTACCTATTTAAAACAAATTTTTTAATCACAAATCATATAATCTGCGTTTTAAAAAAGCCTGGAGTTTCTGATCTGTTTCAACATTCCACAATTCACTTCGAAACGGGATCCATTAAAAAATCTATTGACTGCTGAATCTGAAGTTAGATTGAAACAAAAGCAAAATTGTTCCTAAACTCGATTAAGTTTTTGATAAGAAACAAGCCTCTCTTATATATTATTAAATAAATGCAAGTTTTTGTAAGTGAATTTTGTATGTGTATTTACATCTGTTAATTTTCAAAAAAAAACATATAAATAAAATCACATAAATCACATTCTTAAATTTAAAGCATATTTACATTTATAGCTTAACTACATACATATGTAATTGCAAGCATATCTTTTTTAATAGAGGATGGTTGCTTTTTGCGGTAGTGCGCGCAAATAAAAAATATAAAACGAAAAAAAGCAGAAGTGTCGCTGCACAAATACCCTCGCGTGTGTCGAAAAAAATTACCGCCTGTGGTGCGCGCACAAAAAAAAATAATAAATTCGAAAAAAAAAATATCAAAAAGTTTCTGCGCTTCATCACCTTCGCGCGTGTTAAACAAAATACAGCTCGCGACTCAAAAGCCCTTTCTTTTATCCTTATCACCTTGTGCGTAACTGTCACTAACTATACAATGCAAGCATCGTATGTTTATCGTATGATGATTTGCAATGCATAGCTGAATGTCATCTGATGTATTTTTGAATTAATTTTTTGTATGCAAACTATCTTAAGGGCATAACACCTAGGATAGTTTGCTATTACAGAAATTAATTTGGGCTCACTCCTCGCAGTTCGACTTAAATCGGAGTTGTGTTTTGTGTTTTTGTATTGTTTAAATGGTAGGTAATTTTCTTGTCGTTTACTCCAACATTCGCGGCTTAAGAAAGAATTTCTTTCATGTGTCTACACTGTGCCAGCTGATTTGGCATTAAATGAAACTCAAGTTAGAGCAAATACTGATTTATCAGAATTTGCTCTTCATGGATATACATTAGTGCCATTACTTTTCTCCCATCATGGTCCCGTCATTTATGTTAGGAATGATTTTGCTTGCCAGATCCTTCCCCATTAGCGTAATTTCTCCATTTTGCCCATTGGATCATTGTGTCATTTCAGCAAATTTCTCGTCCTCTACCCCTTCAGTTAAAGAAAAACTCCCCACCATGACCAAAAATTAAGTCAAAAACTTCTGCAATGTCCCAAAGGCAGTAAAAATGTTTGGTTATTTGTAAAAAATATTAAAAACTGCTCAAAATCTTCGGTTCCAACGCTTATCGCTAATGACAATCTTATTGTCGACTCTTCAGAGAAGGCAAATTTGCTCGCAGTCCATTTCGCCGCCAGCTCTACGCTGCCTTACAGCAACGTGGCCCCGCCCCTCCTGTACTTGAGAATGTAAATTTTTCCATGGAATGATTTTTTCCGCACTCGTACAGTAGCAAGAGTTCTCAAAGATCACTGCGTAAGCTTTTCCATCTACTTACTTACTTAGGGGGCGCTACAGTTCGGGACGAACATGGGCCTCAACCAACATGCCTCTTCAGCCAGCTCGGTCTTTGGCTAGCTGCCTCCAGTTTCGCACTCCAAGTTGGTTGAGGTCGTCCTGCACTTGAGCGCGCCACCCTCTGGGATGGAATCGAAGATCCTGCGAGCCGGAGCATTGTTGTCCATTCGCTCTACATGACCTAGCCATCTTTAATGTAATATGCGTATTTTTTTGACCAGGTCAATGTCGCTGTACAGCTCGTATAGTTCTTGGTTGAACCTTCTCCTCCAAAGCCCGTTGACGCAGTGTTGCGAGGCAATAGGACGGGTAACTGGGAATTGGGACGGGTAGGAAACCAGGATCTGGAATCAGAGAGGAATCAGGAAGACGGGAATTCGGGCGGGAAAGGACGGGTAGGGTAGAATGTCTAGCACGAGAGCATTGGCATGCTGGCATCGCGCGGCTCAACTCGTCGCAGGGGGATCTTGCTCCCGCGACTAGACCTCACCTCCAACAAAACTCATATCATGCCACTACATAAATACTTTGCATGTCCCCATCAAACACCAAGGGTGCTACTGCTGTTTGTGTAGCGTTGGCCTATTCCCACCCTGCCTGGAACTCGGACGGCCTTCATTTTCGAGTTCCCCACTTACGAATTTCTTTGATTTCCTTTTATTGGTTCATCTGGTCACCGGAGTCTTCAACCGCCTTCCCACAGTCCCTAAAAAAAAGCTCAATCCGCCATGGATCCTAAAACGATCCCCTGAAAGAAATAAAAACGACCAAACTTGGCGTGACTTACAATTTGTTTCATTTAACCCGGAAGGCTCTCTTTAAAATACTGTATAAACGAAAAAAGGACTGATATTATGATTGAAACAAAAAAAAAAACATAAAATTAATAATAAATATGAAATAAATATATGCATCATTGAAAAACTTTAAACCGATTTTTTTATGTTTTCCTTTGATAAGTAACACAAATGATATACCAATCGATAGCAAATGATACGAAGAATTTTTTTCGATAAGAACAAATCAATTTGCACAAATATTTTTTACTAAAAATGTATTTATCTGTTTTCCTGATGCAAATTCGTTTTACGTGTCAGCTGATTGTTTTTTGACAGAATATGGAACAACTCGTTCCACTGATTTGAGTACAAATTTCGTTCAGTTCCAATGACAGATTTGTATCCGAAAAAAATGTTCGTGTGTATTTCAACCAGGAAAATTTTTCCAATGACAGAAAATTTCAATGATTGCTATAACTGATCTCTCAAAAAAATTCCAATGATTTGTTTCAATGATGCTTTTCAATGATAGCTATAACTGGCCCCTAATGATGCAAAATTCTTCAGTAAACTTTTAAATGATGTGGTGGAACATTAAGAAAATGGACCACATACACTGGAACGAAATGTTCCATTGTTCTGTCAAATGACAATCAGCTGTTCAGTACAACCAATTTTCATCATTAAAATAAATAAATGCTTTTTAATAAATAATATTGTTTCCCGGGTTTGTTTTTTGTCAAAATAAATTATTTCAATTGATTTGCCATCGATTGGCATGAGTTTCACGTTTTAAATCTATTTCTAACACACAAATATATCCAATTGAAATTTTTTTAATGATGGTTTTTAATGATCGCTATAATTGGCCCCATAATTTTATGATCTTGTCTGGCTTTTTCCCTTCTGGTAGTATTTTTTTTTTCTTCAGGAAACCTGTATTATTATTTTATTAATATCTTATTATCATAAATTTTTGTTTAATGGAAAATCACATTCATACATTTAACAATTATACACTTAAAAATTAAAATTTGCCGAAACTCACCCCTCCTTTATCATTCAAAATGATTTGTATACCACAAATCGTCAATCTTGGACGCTCGTAATGTCCTTTTATAATTTCTTTTGTTTATATATGTATATATTTTATTAGTTTTTTAATACTCATCACACTCTTGCACTGCCTTTTTTTCTTTCTCAAAGGACTTTTTAAAGATTTTATAATATAATTCACTTTACTAGCGGATAGAGGATGTGCTCCACTCGATGATTAATAGTGTGGAGAGTTACAAAAGAAGGAACAAGATACTATATGCCTTCTTCGTAGATGGAAGCTTTTGGAGGAGGAATAGAGCTTGGACGAATACGGGTGCCATGTTTGTTATTTGCCGACGACATAGTTTTTCTGGCAGAGTCTGTAGAGGGAATGCAGCGAATGATTAACCGACTCGAAAACTATTGCCATCTTTGGAATCTGTCAGTTAACCTGGATAAATCGAAAATGATGATTTTAGAAATGGTGGCGTCAGATATTCTCGGAATGAAAATTGGAAATACAAAGGTCAAAATATTACAATTGTAAGGGAGTACAAATATCTAGGTCTTTGAACCTAAATATGAAAAATCATTGCAAGATGAAGTTATGGGAGGCAAAAAGAGCAATCTCAGCAGTTTGGGGTCGCTGCATCGATATAATATAAACGTTGACCATAGTGCGAAAATTAAACTGTTTCGAGCAACTGCAGTCTATATTTTCTGTATGGTGCGCAAGCTTGGGGATATTCCAAATCCGAAGAATTAGAAAGGTTTCTGAGATACTTTCTTAAACGGATTTTCCGATTGCATTCGAATACACCTAATTACATGCTGCATTTAGAAACATCAGTTCCACCATTGTTTTTGGACGTTCTTAAATTACATTTTGATTATGTAATAAAAGTCTTAGAGATGGAAGAGGGAAGACTAGCATAATTTTATCAAGAGGTAATCTTGTCAGAAAGGGGAGGAGGAGTTGGGGAAAATGTGCGAATTCATGCAGATATTAGCCCTGGTGAGCTGAGGAGCTGCTTTCAGGATTTATTGGAAGCAGCAAGTCGCTCTATGTATAATGCTTGTTTGTTGGATGCGCAATCTTCTCAGCATAGAATGATTTACAGCCAGCTAAACTTAAATCTTCAAGAAAATACGTACTTCTTAAACAAATACCCTATTAACATGATAACTATAATATTTAAAATGAGAGAAGAAATAATTAACCTCAATTACATTCCACATCGGCCTGAACTGACAATTTTATGCGACCTCTGTAATCTTAAGGAGGGAGGAGATGTCTATCATTTCATTGGAAAGTGGCCCATTTTAAGAGAATTCCTATTAACATACTTTGGCAAGGCTTCCATGGAAATAAACGAAGTCCTGTGCGTTTTGAACGATTAAGGCTGGGTGGTTTTGTTTAGATATGCAATAACGGCGCTTAGATATAGAACTAGAATAATTGAAGGCGACTTTTGTTTAGTTTGAGCGAAATTAATAAAAAATGTCACACAGGTAGACGGCCTAAGGCCAAACCATATTAATCTTAAGTTGAAGCCAATTGTAAAATTACTTATGCAGTCAAATAAAGATTTCATTAACTAACTTAACTATACGGATTCTTTTTTTAGCTGAACAACGAGAATTTGGAATAGTTTATCCGGTGATATTTTTCCCTTGCATTTTGATTTGCAAGCATTCAAAACCAATGTTAATCCGATACCTTCTGTACTTTCCATTCCCATCCCTATTATCCTAATGCTCGCGCAGTGTACTTACATACATTAAAAGGGAGACAAATAGTCCCTTGTGCGATGTATATCGAGTCATATAAATTTCTAACTCAAATCGATAATTTTCCTTATCCCAGACTGTTATTTTTAAATTCAATAACATAGTAACGCTAAAACAGCCACTGTGTGTCATACTTTCTGTGTATTTTTGTACATATCCATTCGAAAAGTAGTTTATAAAAGAGAATAACAAACAAGAAGATAAACCTATTCATATATATGTATATTTATTTATGTATAGTAACAACCACTGCTGAATAATTGGACTAAACTTAAGTATTGCTGATATCAGAATTAAACCCCCTTTGTTTTCATAATTATAAACTTCAATACGTATATAATTTTATGTACAATTCAAACGTTTTTTGTTTATCTTTATTTCCAAAAATAATTTAAATATTTTTACATTTTATCTTATCTTATAATTTTTTTAACTAACTCTTTTCTTTCATTGCAGATTCCTAAGGGGAAAAACTAAAATACCTCCCAAAATATTTGTAAACACCATTTTACATAACGAATTATTTTCCCAGTTTTAATTATATATTAGCTTAAACGCAGAGAACAATCAGAATCCGCACAAGGAATTAAAAAAAAAAAAACAAATCGCATAAATTTGTGTAAATTTAAAAGTGCCATTAGGTTAATAACTACTTTTCTTATTTTGCTTAAAATACTTCTATTAACAGTTTATTTTTGAAGAAGTATGTGTTTCTTTTTACATCTTTATGTAATTACAATTCATTCCAAAATAGATTGCAATAAACTGTTAAAAACGAAACCAAAATATCACAACGAACTGAATCTTAATTGGGTTTGAGGTCTAAAACATAGCCATACATATATTTGTATTTCAATATATGAAACTTTTTCCACTTTTAGTATAACTGTGTATAATATACGAACATAATTTCGTATATTAGGAGTTTATTAACCATAAAAAAAACATAATTAGGCATTTTTTTAAGTGTTTGGTAATAGGAAACTTAATTTCCTTCCAGGATTGGTACATATGCCCAAATATTAAAAGAAATGTAGTCGTTTTCGATTTGTGATTTTGTAGTGATTTCTTAAAATTGCAATTCAATATTTTTTCGTTCTATTGTTATTTTTGCGCTTCTGTTGAATTTTTTGAAACTTTTCAGAAATATGTATGAGCTTGAGCCACCTACACCATAAAATAGATGTTTTTTTGTCAGATTTCCCATCTCTGTCCAAAGAAACTTCTTGGGGTAAATTCGGCAGGAAGGCAATGTGCCTTACAGACACGTAGTTAAATATTTAAAAAAAGGAGAAATACTTTACTCTCACGGGGGTTCTCTCTTCTGTGAAAAACTACACAATTTGTGTGTAAACTAATAGATTTAACATACAGACCTAATATTTTGTTGGTTTTCGATACCAATTTGATCGTGTTGAAATATGATTTGTACATTTCCTTCATTACTGCTACATGTGTTTTTTAGTTTAAGAATCTTTGTGTCTTGCATGTTTTGGTGGGGACAATACAGTCATATTACATATACCAAAAATGAAGTTCTTACTAAAGTGTAAACAATAGATATTACAACCTTAGTTTCATTTATCACAAATATAGTGATCCAACGTCCAAGACATTTTGCAGGCCGCCTTCTTTAAAACGCGTTTTGCCCAATAATGGGACGTTTGCCTTGAAAAAATTGATTTTTGTTCTACCTAAATAAAAAAAAAATAATGGTCACTTTTTTCCCAAAACAAGGTCTACCCATTAAACCAGTAGAAATTTGCATTATTTGCAACGTCAGCTGTTTAAAGATAATAATAATAATTATTATTCTTTATTAGTTCAATGAACTTTTTCAAAATCATTTGACAATTTTACAATTTTTGATTATTATATTTAGAAAATTTCTAGACTGTTAATATTTTAATTGAAAATTTCGAATTTATAATTTAAGGTACGTTTTAATCGAATTTATGCTTTAATTATAAACTTCAAAATGTAATATCATGTTTAAATCACGCTGAATCTAGTTTTTATGCATTTTTGTAGTTTACGTTTAAAGGACATTAAACTAGTTTCCAATTTAAAATCACTTGGCAAACTATTGAACAAAATTAATCCTGAATACATCACAGAATTCATAGTGTTACTTCTGTTGCTTCGCATCGGTTTGAGGTCTTGACTGTTTCTTAGGTTGTATGTCTGGATTTCTGCTACTGCTGTAACACTGCCTTCAAAACGCCTTTTTCTTTTTAAGCTCTACACAGAGCACGGAGTAAAGCCTGAGCAAGTCGATTACGCTCTGAGCAGAGTATGATCAGAGCTCTCCGATTTAATTAATAAACACACTTGAGCCCTGATCTGCCATATGGTTCACTTTGCACCTTAAATAAAAAAATTAAATTAATGTTAATGTTAATTCCTCATTTATTTATTCATTTTAATATTTTACTTCGATCGACGCCATTTTGATTTTTGTTTTCTTTCCAACCCAGTCATATGTCAAAACACAAAATATGTGAAGTTTGCCGCGCTCAGCCTTCTACTCCATGTGCTCGGTCATTTTATTCTGAGCGCTATGAGCTAGCTCCGAGTTAAAAAAGAAACATTTATTTTTGACAGGTCAGTCTCCCCCATGATACACAGAAATACAAAAGGTATGCTCACTTTGGCTGATTATGAGTGTGACGTCACATTCTTCTGATTTTTGTTCTTAGGGAGTGTAAATAAATTTATTAATTTGCCGATTTTGTTATTGTTTTTTTAAGTTTATTGTTCTTATAATCATAACAAAAATCGTTTAAACCCTCAATTTAAAAAAAATAATATTCACTTAATAAATAAAATAATAATAAAAGAAGAATGTGACGTCATAAAATATCAAGATGGCGATTTGTATGCGTCTACTGAGCATACCTTGTATTTCTGTGTATCATGAGTCTCCCCTGCTCTGAGCTTAAAAAGAAAAACGCCTAAAGATGGAAAACTTGAGCAAACAAAGTCAAGAAATTAAGGGCCAACCACATGACTAAACATAATGTTGCGTAACTGGGTATCACTCCGAATAAGAGTTAAAACCTTTCGAACACTTTTTGTGAAAACTTTATTTAACTGCCATTTTCTCTTCTTCCAGAAGAGAACAATATCAGAGCATTGAACCTGCCAACCTCAATTCAAAACTCATGTCAGCTAATGTTCTTAAGTTAATTCAACTTTTTTGTTTCTAGTTCCTAGGTTCTTCTTTTTTTTTCTTTGGGCATTTGTATTGATACAAGCGATTAAAACCCCAAACTATAATATACACTACCAATCCTACAAAATTTTCGCCGTATCGTTAAAATTTTATTTAGCCAGTTATTTTAATTAATATTTTAAATTTAACATGACATTCCCACTTTGTAATTCCTCAGAACGTTTATATGTACTCTGTTTTAGATCTCAACAAAATAATCAAACTATTAATAAAAATAAAATTAACATAAATTAAGAGCCGTCTGGAAAGTATCTACTGTCAATTAAGCAAAAAAAAATTATTTGGTTGTAAAACGTAGACTAGTTATTTCATTAAATCAAAATGGCTTTCCTTCAAAGCCTTTTTTGTACATATATGTATATACACTACATATAGTACTATCATGAAGCATCATTTTTTAATTGTGAATCAAATTGCAATGACTGGCGCTGAAATCGCCAGAATAAGAACAAACAATATACTGGTAAAAAATCGGTAAATGTTCTCGTCTCCACTATTTAGATTTTGTTACGGAACAACCAGGTAGATGGCCAGACGAAAAATGACACCATGAGAGTACTATAGAGAATGTATATTACAATGTCAAAGCTAGAAAACTTTGTTACACTCGACATTTGACATTTTCATCAAACCCAATATATGTAGCTGTACAATATTAGTATATGTCAGCAAAACGAAAATTAAATCTATGTATGTATATGTATGTGTCCTCACAAGTTCAACGAGGAACTTTTACTATTTTTATATGAAGCACAATACACAACGCGTTATTTTATACAAAAATTTTTTTTTAAAAAAAAATTGTAGTTTTAAACAATTTTTACATAAGACAATGGTATTAACAAAATCAAAACAGAAAGATAGACAACTTTTGTATTTTTACACAAAGCATTCATTAAATGTATGTATATTAGTATTAAGGATATTAAAAGGCAAAAAAAGTCCCATTAATCACATTAGTATTTTTAAATAATTAAGCAAACGATTAAAAAAATCACAACGTATCATATTTTTTAAAATATTTTACTGTAACTTAAAATCGTAAAAAACTACTGTCTGCATTTTACAAATAAATTATTTAAATAAACGAATAACGTAGTAAAGTTTTTTGTTTTGTTAAAATATTTTTCTACGATTTTTAATTTTAAGTGTTTTGTTATCTTTAAACCTAAGAAAAAGTGTGTCTTACTTGTTTTGTAATTAAGTATTTTTCCCATCTATTTTTAAAATTATTATTGTAAATTTTAGTGTATTTTATCAATTTAGGTTACACCATTATCTAGTTTTGTCCTTTCACTGTAAACATAAATAAATAAAGGAAAAAAAACATTTTTTTTAATACTAGGCCACTGTGCATTTAAAAAATATGTAAATACATTTGTTTACTGGATTGTTTCACTAC
Organism: Platycheirus rosarum; assembly: GCA_963971375.1. Lineage (NCBI taxonomy): Eukaryota > Metazoa > Arthropoda > Insecta > Diptera > Syrphidae > Platycheirus > Platycheirus rosarum. Next base: position 11,420,609 of record OZ020509.1, on the reverse strand, counting down.
AAATATTTTTTATTTATTTTTTTTTTTTAACCGAAAAATCCTTCAGAAGAAATAAAAAATATACGTTTTTTGTAAACAAAATTCAACAGTGTCTTATTTTATTAGTGCAGTACTGCAGCGTTTTTCATCCTTATAGTCCAGTCAAAATAGACATTTGACTTAGCCAAAATTCGCATAGAGCTGAAAATTGGCTGAGACGTTAAATACATCATTATAAATGAAATGTCAAAAATCAATTTCGATCCTACACCTGCAAAAAAATTTATTCAAGGTCAAACATACAAAATTAAGGTTTTTTCCATTTTTCTCGAAAACGGTAAGTTTTATCGTGAAAATAGGTTAGACAAAAGTTGTAGATCATACAATTCTCTACAAAAATAGCTCAGTCACTTTTTCTCTTAAGGCTTACTATTCGTGAGATATCGCGGTTTTAATCATTACAAAAATCATATTTTACATAATATGCACACATTTCCGCACCACCTATCAGGTAATGTACTTGGAGCATTTTTTTTCACGTGGTTTCCCCAGTAGGTATAATCCACGATCTATTGTAATAACGAGAGATCGTATCCTATTGATTAAAAGAATGGTAATATTGCTAATGATGAAAGTGGAATAGGTTGTGTTCTTCTAAATGTTATTCTATTAGATAATTGTCTTATTCTACTTCAACAATTATTTCTTCGTCTTCATTTTCTTCTTCTTGCAGAATTTCTGCTCGCTGTTCTAAGAAAAGGGATGCATCAATTGTCTCTTCATTAATATCATAAATATTTTCATCTGTTGCATTTGTTTCAATATTGGAGCAAGTCTGACCCTGACAATTGATGCATACTGGTGAACAAAACAATCCCAATTTTTGACAGCCACAATTCTTACTACAATCCGTCTTGCATTTACAAAAAATAGTATTAAGCAGTTTTTTTTTGGAGCAGGCGGGAGTAGAGTTTGAATTGGCTCCAAATAATTATCTGTTCATTTCCAACCCCATCCTTCTGGGCCTAGCTCATTGCCTAGCCACACTTGAACTTGATAATACACACGATACAAGTGTTGAAAGGCAGACGCAGATGTTGGAGGCAGACAAGACAACTGTACTGTTTTATTGTTCCATGCAGATTTTACAAACTTTAAATATCTATATTTGTCTATGGAATTTTTTTTGGAGCATACATACATACCATACATTGCAAGAAGAACAGTATATACTGAGTTTTTTCGTTTACTTCCTTCAAAAATAGGCAGGTATGCGACCCTCTACACTCGAACAATGACGTAGCTAACAGATGTTACTCAAGGTTACCGACGAAGGGAATTAGGGACTGACAGTAGTCTTTTAGCATTGTACATAAAAACTATAGTACTACCATGAGGCAGCTTCTGGTTTAGCGAGATACTGCCGCAATAGCGCTGCAGTAGTTCTTGATATGCATTTGTATGGGTTTTGGAGAGTAGAAAGAAAGAAATATAGTGATGAAAGAGTAGGTTGTACTTTATATTTTCAGAAACGTATGAGTTAGAATGATTACAAGCATTTGCAGGAATAATGAATAATAAGTACGAGTGAAAGGTTCAAAAAGTGACACTAGACACTCCGCCTCACGTGATTACGAACAGGCAGTTTTTTGTTTTAATTTTGTGATATTTTCCAAACCCTTCGCTAATCTGGGAAAATGAATATGAAAAAAATTAATGATATATGGTTTATATTTATATTATAGAAAAAAATTGATATTAAGTAGATAAATGCAACTTTTATGACGTTTTTCCTAAAAAGGTCATAAAATTTACCTGTTTTTTGTGTGTCTCCTCACTTGATTACGAACATCAGCTAAATCTACCTATTAGAAGCTTAAACGGTAAAAATGCAATACAAAACTTGTTTATTTAAATAAATGTATGTTTTATTTTTGTATATTTGTTTAGTAGTAGGCTATACCTCCTCATCGCTGATTCAATTTAAGTAGCCTGCTGTGTAGAGATGCATTGATGCTCTTTCCAGTATCGATTAGTTGTTGATTCCCTTCGTTTTGGAGCTTTGGAAATCCAGCTCCACAGTTCCATAATAGATTATTGCTCCCCATACAATTGTTGTGCGTTATTTCATTTCTTTCTTGAGACGCACGAATCTCAAGAGGGGTCTTTCCATTCTGAGTTTATATTTTTAGTCCAAAGTAAAAAAAAAAGAGAATAGTTTTTCACAGTTTATTTTATTGACACTACTAACGTATAGCGAGTTTCATTCAAATTTTAAAGATTTGATCTCAAAATTCAGATTTGGTCTTTTCAATGAAACTTGATTCACGATTTAATTGTAGTATTGGTGATTATCTGACGAGCACACACAGTATTTTGACGGAACGCAAGAATGTCTATGCACAGTTGTTGATTCACTCAAAATCCCATTTTGGTTTTTTCTGACTCCACAAACATTTTGTATTACTGTTTTGTTTCTTTTACGAATATTTGTTAATTTTATTGCTAAATATAGGCTGGCACAAGTTTACAACAAACAACAAATAACAAAACATTTTCCATTTGACTTTTGACCGAAGACTATTTACATGTATATGTGCATTCAGATCAAATCTGCCACCCCATCAGAGATCAAATCTTTTGTGTTGAGATTTGATCTAGATTTGCTCTTTTTCTTGCAATGAAACTCAAAACTGAAAAAGATCAAATCTTTTCTTCAATGAAACTCGCTAGTAGTCTACTTATTGAAATTTAACTTTAATCTATTTATTGAGGATATTTATTGTACGGATTACAATTTTACGTAATATAATAATAAAAATATGGAAAAGAAATTAAATAATTGTAAATCGATCCGCTCAAACCGACGATCAGAAACTTAGTGAAAATATGACTGTAGGATTTTTAAGTGTTGGAGTTGTGTAATTAATAGCAAGTTTCATTCAAATTTTAGGGATTTGATTTCAAAATCGAGATTTGATCTTTTCAATGAAACTTCTTTTATGATTAAATTGTAGTATTGGTGAAAGACTGTCACTCTTCCTTTGTCATTTGCATTTAGGGATGCAGCTTCGTTCATAAAAACATCGATATTATGATGATGATATCGATATTTTCGCGATATTTAAGAAAAATGTTTATGAACTGATTTTTTGATGCTCAATAAGCGGTTCCTTCTTAAGTTAAAATACGAATAGTAATGAAAAAAAAAACAATAACTAGCCAGCTACTTTTAATTCTGAAGCTTGTGTTTCATTGCGTTTGTAAGACATCAAATGTGATTTTAGTTAGCAAAACTAAATAATCGTAAGACCGTTTTTTTTGCCTATATTTCATAATATTTAAGGGTTATGTTGAAAAATAACCTGAAGTAAAATTTCAGTTTTTTTTTTATTATATACAACTTTTCTGCAGATTATTTTTGGATCAGAAATTAAACTTCGACGGAAATCGCAAAAAAAGTTTTCAAGCCCTAAACCCCCACCTTCACACACCTCCTCAAAAAAAAAATTACCCTGGAGTAGCTTGTGAAATTTCACTATCAATTCTATATCATTTCTTTCTTGGAGTTTGTGTTTATTTTGTTTTATTCTCCCGGAAATAAATAATCGCAATTTCATAATGATACATCGATTTCTTATAGCGAGTTTCATTCAAGAAAAGATTTGCTCTTTCTGTCAAAAGATTTGATCTTTTTCAATTTCGAGAGTTTCATTGCAAGAAAAAGAGCAAATCTAGATCAAATCTCAACACGAAAGATTTGATCTCTGATGGGTTGGCAGATTTGATCTGAATGCACACATACATGTAAATAGTCTTTCGGTCAAACGTCAAATGGAAAATATTTTGTTATTTTTGTTGTTTGTTGTGAACTTGTGCCAGCCCGTGCTTAGTCAAAAAATTAACAAATATCCATTAAATATACAAAATAACAAATAAAGGTGTTTTTGAAGTGAGAAAATACAAATATGGCATTTTAAATATATATACTGTACTTGCCTGGTATTTTTGTGTGTGATATCAAATACTGTGTATGCTCGTCAGTGAATGACCAATACTAGGATTAAATGATGAAACAAGTTTCATTGAAAAGAGCAAATCTTGATTTTCAGATCAAATCTTTGAAATTTGAATGAAACTCGCTATTAATACATCGATGTATCGCTTGTAAGTTGCATCCCTATTGACATTGGCAGAAAAGATTATTTACTTGTATGTGTGCATTCAGATCAAATCTTCCACTCCATCAGAGATCAAATCTTTCGTGATGAGATTTGATCTAGATTTGCTCTTTTTCTTGCAATGAAACTCTCGAAATTGAAAAAGATCAAATCTTTTGACAGAAAGAGCAAATCTTTTCTTGAATGAAACTCGCTATAAGAGAAAATGATTATTTAGAATGTTAAATGAATGTAGAAATGGAATAGGATGTGGAACATGGTGAAGGTTGTAAAGTGCGTACTTTACAACACCATTACACCAGCTCCTTTCCTGTACCGCCTTTGAAGAATCATGGAAATAACAGTATCCATCAGGACCGTCCAAATTACGGAGCCTTGAATTTGAAGCAGCTCTCAATATCTCCCGCCTTTCCTGACATGTTGTTGCTTTGCTAACTCTTCCTTTGCGTTTTTTTTTCATATTTCTGTGTCCTTAATAAAGCTTTGTACAACAGTGACGCCTCTTCCAATCTTGCTGGTTATGAAATGGATGGATTTTCCTTTTTCCGGTAATCTGGAATTTTCCTATTTCCTCGTTGGTTAATGTCTTTGCTTTGTATTTAGTTGAGGATTGTATGTAGTTATTTCTTGAAATAAGCTCCGTAACACTCGAAGTATCCTTTTATTTGATTTAAAACACGGTAACAGGTAGATTTAGCTACTGTTTGTAATCAAGTGAGACAAAAACGAAACAGGGGCCCTATTCCTGAATACGAATCAAGTAAATTTTCATGTGAGATCGACACATTGGTATTCTCGAACACGACTCACTATTGCAATTGTTTGCATTTAGAAAATAGCAGCTTTACGTGTTCATAAAATTTAAGGCGCCAGTTATAGCGATCATTAAAAATCCATCATTAAAAGTTGAAACAGCAGGAAACTGGAATTTTTTACGTTCGCGTAGTTATAGCGATCATTAAAGTTGTGTCAGAATTTACAGGCCAACCACACCAGCCATAACCTCAAATTTGTTTTAATGATGCAAAATGCTTCAGTAAAGTTTTTAATGATGGGTTGGAACATTAAAAAAATGAGCCACAAATACTGGAACGAAATGTTCCATTATTCTGTCAAATGACAATCAGCTGTTCAGTAAAACCAATTTTCATTTTTTTTTTTTTTATAATTAACGCGCGCACGAGGGATAATGTGTTTCCCTTTTAATGTAAGGAAGATAGCAATGTTTGCAGATCAAAATGGCAAATGAAAATCTCGCCGGGTAAACCATTCCAAATTCGTGTTGTTGGGCTAAAAAAAGAATCCCTATAATTTACGGTACGTCCGAAATTGGGCTCAAGGGTGAACTGATGAGCATTCCTTGCGAGACGAGTATTACGGGAGAAACTCTTAAGGGGAGGAATGCAACTGGCTACTCTGAGTGAACATTTTTTGTAAAAGAAACGATAAAATAAGGAAAGACATGAAACATTGCGTCGGTGTTCGAGTGAGGCAATTGTTTCAGCGGCAGTTCTATTTCCTATCAATCTTAACGCTCGATTTTGTATTCTATCAAGCAGGTGAAGCGATGATTGCGAAGCACCTGCCCAGAGGTGGGAGTTATACTCGAGTTTAGGGCGTATAAACGCTTTATAAATTGTAGCCAGATCAGATTTAGAAAAAATACTTCTTACACCGATACAGAATACCTAAGCACTTAGCAGCATTCTAAGCGATTTCAAATATATGTTCGTTCGTTCGTTGAGTTTTCGAAGCATTAAACTCCACTCGATTCCTATTACCCCATTTGAAAATGCTGTATAAATCGGAGTTTAATGAGCTTGACATATGGTACCGTTGCAATTGTACGTCCGAAGACGAAGGACGTGAATTATCGTACGAATATGAAAAGCTGAGGGTAGAGTCGTCAGCAAAACAGTTAAGTGGATTAGAAGTAACAGACAGAAGATCATTTATAAAAATGAGGAAAGAGTCGGAAACAGAACAGAGCCCTGGGGCACACCAGCATTTATTTTGTGGGAATCAGACTTAAATATATCCAATACAACTTGTATTGGACGGTCCAGAAGATAGCTTCTAATTCAACGAACAAGAGTATCATCGATCCCAAAAGCATTTTGGATAAGAGAGCTTCATACCAAACTCTATCAAATGCCTCGGAGATATCAAGTGCAATAATCTTACTTTCACCAAAGCGATGTAAAGATTTGTTCCACTGTTCGGTGAGATATGCCATCAGATCACCAGTGGAACGGTGGCTGCGGAAGCCATACTTACGGTCATGGAGAAGCTTTCGATCTTCGAGATATTCCTTAAGCTGACGATTAATCAGTGTTTCCATGACCTTAGAAAGAAGGGATGTCAAACGCTATGAGTCAGTAAGAGGAGGGGGAGGATGGGTCACCTTTCTTAGGGACAGGCTGGACAAATGCTGTTTTCCATCTTCTAGATGGAATCTTCTTCTAAGATTCCAGAAGAGTAGGAGCGATGGAAAAGCTTACGCAGTGGCTTTGCCAGTGTGGAAGAACACCTCTTCAGAAGAATCGGGGGTATACCATCCGGGCCAACGGATTTGTGTATATCGAGATCTTAGAGAACTCTTGCTACTGTACGAGTGCGGAAAAAAATCTGTTCCATGGAAAAATTTACATTCTCAAGTACAGGAGGGGCAACGTTGCTTTGAGGCAGCGAAATGGGCGGCGAGCAAGTTTGCCTTCTCTGAAGCGTTGGAACCGAATATGTCGAGGAGTTTTTTATATTTTTTTTACAAAAGACCAAACATTTTTACTGCCTTTGGGACACTGCAGAATTTTTTGCATGAGTTTCTTGCTTGTTTGTGCTTTTTCCGATTTTCCTCTGTAGGGTTGGCTTTGTAAGATCGGAAACTTACTTCTTTGAGCCTGATAGCTTCTTTACACTCAGAATTAAACCAAGACTTTACTTTAGGTTTGATGCTTTTTACTCTGTTAGGAATAAAAGCACGCATCCCTAGAAGAATCACATTTGTGATCATTTCAGCACTGGCATCAATGTCACTATCGAGGAAGCATAGTGACCAGTGAAAGTTTCTGAAAAAAATATTCAGTCCGTCCCAGTTGGCTTTCTCGTATTGCCAAACGGTCCTAGTGGGAGGTTTTTCCTTAACTGGATGGGTGGAGGATGAGAAATTAGTTGAAAGGACACAATGGTCTGAAGTGCCAAATGGAGGAGTTACACTAATGGTATATTTATCGGGGTGAGAAGTAATTAACAAGTCAAGAGTATGGGCGGCTTGCCAAGCAACATCCGGAATACGCGTTGGCACATCGATCAGTTGGGTAAGGTGATGTAACCCGGCAAAGAGCTCGACATACCTTCCTTCGGGTGTTGTCTGACCAGGATAGCGGAGCCAATTGGAATTGTGTACACTAAAATCGTCGGCAATAACGATTTCAGTGCGAGGACAAAGGGAAACAATTTTCGAGATGGAATCAGACAGCGCATCAAACCCCTTACAAGTCGAATTACTGTTGAGATTTGGACTCCTGTAAATAAAACAATAATGAATGACATGCTTGCGGACAGTGAATTTGAGCCACAAGAAGTTAAAGTCCGTGTTGGAACATTTCCCATATTGGGGAAGGCTCTGGCAAGCAATATTATTCCTAACATAGACCACGAGACCATGATGGGAAAAGAGTAATGGCACCAAGCTATACCCATGTAGAGCAAATTCTGATAAATCAGTATTTACTCCAACCTGAGTTTCACTTAATGCCAAAACAGCTGGCCTGTATTGAACAGTGTAGACGTACCACGTGAAAGAAATTCTTTCTTAAACCACGAACATTAGAATACACGACACAAAAATCACTTACCATTTAAAAATACTTACATACAAAAACACAACTCTGACTAAGTCGAACTGCGCAGTGAAAATCCAAATTAACTTCTGTAACAATCAAACTGTCTTAGGTGTTATGCCCATAAGACAGCTTGTTTAAAAAAAATCTATTTAAACATTCAACACAATAGGACAAATTCAGATGCCCTTATCTATTTACCGCAAACCATACCGCAAGTCATACGATGCCTACAGTAGATAAGAAAGAGGCAGTTAAGCACAAAGGTCTTGGGACAGATAAGAGCATAATTTGCTATGCGAATGCGTTTTATTTTTTTTTCCTCAGCGCGAGTGGGCATCTTTATCATTCAAACTACGACGCGAGTTAATATTATTATTTTCTTAACTAACGAGTGTATTATTATTTTTTTTAAACAATAACGCGCAATAATAATTTCTTTTTTTTTTGACTTGTTTATTTATTTGTGCGCGCGACTCGACGTCCGGTCTCTACGAGCTTAAGATCGACACTGAAAAATAAATAAATGTTTTTTTAATAAATAATACTGTTTCCCGGGTTTGTTTTTTGTCAAAATAAATTATTTTAATTGATTTGCCATCGATTGGCCTAAGTTTCTTGTTTTAAATCTTTTTCTAACACACAAAAATATCCAATTGAAAATTTTAAATGATGGTTTTTAATTATCGCTATAACTGGCCCCTAAATAAAACAAAAATAATTTGGTACATTATGAATGATGAAGTGTTTGAAACAAAATTTAGGTATTTGGCATAGACGACGATCTGGAATTTGTTTTAAATTTGCGCCATTACTCGCAGCAAATATACAAAATTGGTTTGTTTACTCAGAACAGTTGTAAAAATCTTTAATTTTTTTTTTATTTTGATTCTTACACTCTTTCACTATCACTATCAGTGTTATAAGACATCTCTGTACTTATCATATTATTTTTTTGTGTACTTTTACGATTTCAACTGATTATTTTACTATCAAATTACATTGAACGATTAGTTCTCAAATCAAGTTTTTTTTTTGTGAAAATCTTTTATTTATTTATCTACTTAAATACTTTTTTTTACAATATAAACATAATGGTGCAAAATTTTAAAACAGCATTCATTTAAGCAAGAGAACCGACTCTAGTTAAACAAGTTCTTTAGATACGAGCCCTTGTTTAAAATGTTCTCAATTTTAAACAAGTTAAACAACCCTGACAACTAGTGTGGTGTGTGGGTTATGTAACGTAATGTAAACAAATTTTTCCAGGAGGCCAATTCCCGATCCGTGAATATGTTAAATGATAAAAACTTATCATAATGCGTTGGAAATGTTATTAATCAATATTTAGTAATTAAACATCAACAAATGTCGTAAAAGAATAAAAAAAATAATATAATAAATAAAAAAAGAATAGAAATTGCCGTAGAATGAATCGGTCCTCCATCATTTGCCTTCGCCATACATCGTTGCTTGATCTCAAAACTGCGGGGCTCTTCGTGGGATGTTTTGGTTGTGAAAAGTAATTCACCATTTTGAAAAGTTTTTGACACTTGTTTTTCTTTATTCATACATCTTGAATCGAATTTAATTTCAAAACGTCAACAAAATTACCATTTCACAGTTTCACCGGTTGGGAATAGACCCCAACACGGCTTACTATTGACAGAATAAGACATTCTTATTTTTTTTGTACGAAATTACAAAATGTCGTCTGGTTAAAGTATACTTTAAAAAGATAAACAAGTTGTTTGCTCGTTTTAAGGTTAGACAAGTTGTTTAAGGTTAAAGTATACTTTATGTCGTTTAAAATTAACATAGAGCCGACCTTCGTTTTATATTTTGTTTTTAGAGCCGACGCCCATTTTAAAATTGATTTAGAGTAGGTTTTAACTGTTAAAAATTTTGCGCCAATATATCCTTCATTCATTGTGCAATTGGTTTTTCCCATGCAAGCGAAGGGTTTGAAAAATGTCGTTAAATTAAAAAAAAAACTGGCTGTTCCTATATTATCATGTTAAACATATTTACAAAAGCAAAGCCTTTATTTACTTTAGAATATAAAACAGTTTTTTTTTCAAACCCAAACATCTTCCCTATATCTGCCAACTAAACGCATCTCCTTAATAAAAATATCCGCATCTTCCTTTGTGCATTCCAAACCATTAGCCAAGCATTCTTTTATGCAATCTTCAATGCTTTTCGAAATCTTGGTACCATCAGCACAAACATACAAATATGTTGTATTTTTGGTTATCTGCTCCACGAACTCAGCTGCGTTAGCTTTCAATTGATCCTGAACATGCTTAAATTTATTGCATTCGGGATCATTGGAAAAACCTTCATTTAAATGCTGCAAAATACCTCTCATCTTGTAGTCTAGGAGGTCATCTCTATGTACAGCACTTTCTTGACATTTTGATCCAACGAATAACCAAGTGGATCCCAGTTCTGATTTTTTTTGTTTCATAAGGTAATCCTTGTGCTCAAGAAATCCAATAAATGGTGATACCCCACACCCGATCCCAATTAAAATGGTGTTTTCGTGATGCTCGAAACAAAATTTACTTGTTTTTCGAAAGTAAAAGCAAAGCTGTTGGTTTGTTTTTGGATTTTCTAAAAAATAATCAACCTTCTCAGCTAAAAATGACGTTGCTACTCCTGGGTTGTCCCTGTGAACTGAAAGGATCACCCTTACACCACCGGGATAAGTGAGAGGGCTATTAGCTATAGAGTATGGGCGCGGCTTAAGTCGTGGAAGATGTTCAATAAGAAGCGAAAGCGGTGGGCAGCAGCTAGGAAAGACATCGAGAATGTCAATGAAAGTCTTTTTCTTCTCCAGAATCATTTGGTTATAGAGTTTTATTCCCTCTTTCGATGACAAAGCCATCAGTTGAATTTTGTCTTCTTCATCAGTAGTATATTGAGCCAATGCACGAAGAAATTGCTTCTTAAGAACACTCCTTAGTTCAAGACAATCGCGAATAATCGCTCGAGGGGATGATTGCGCCGGAATATGATGGGGTATTTTGAAATTGTTTTTCATTGTTCCTGGCCTTATAGAAATATTACAAACACAATCACTTGATTCACACAACTGAAGCCTATTTAGAATTTTTGAAACGTCATCTTTGGAATTAGAAACAATAATTCCAATAGTATCTCCCGGGTTAAACTGGTAACCCATAATATTCTCGAAATCCAAAAACAACTCAATGAACTTTTTTGATCCAATTGGTCCATCATAGAGTATCTTAGCGTTTCGTATAGAAGCGGTAATTAGTGAAGTTGCGGAGAATGGGTATTGAAGGTCAATACACTTTTGTTGTTGGTGCAACGAATCATCCTATTTACGAATTAAGTTGTAACATATAAATATACAACATTTTAGTTTTCATAATAACTTACTAGATATTCATCTTCGCGGAATTTTACGATTATGTTTTCTGACGGAAGAGATGCTGGTGTATATTTTTCAATGATTTTTTCATAATTTGTTATTGTTTTCAAGTTTTCTTGCAGCGGATCTGGATGTGGAGTCATTATGTCATTATGATTAGGAAGTTGTCGAAATTTTTTATGAATTGTCTCACAAGTGAATTTCTGCGAAATCTACCAAGTTACAAAACGTAAACTTAAAAATAGCCAAAATGAGAATTGATGACAATTCAAAGTGGAGACGTTCAGGTCGAATTATTTTCTGATACAATGGGTACATTCAGCAGGTACGAACGAATATATAGCATTTGCTGGAATAATGAATAATAAGTACGAGTGAAAGGTTCCAAAAGTGAACTTAGACCATATAGTATGGTAGAGTAAGAGAAACAAAAATTTGTGGATTTCCCTTTGATTTTTCGTAAACAAACCAAGATTGTTCGTCTTCAATTCTTTTTTTGGATTTTGCATTTTTCAAGAAATTTTGTTATTTTTGTATTTTCTGTATTTCTTATACCAAAATCAATTACCAATATTGCCATATTCGGATTTGACTGTTTAAAGTTTTAATGTAAATTGTTCAATTTCTAACGCTATTTATATAAAACTGGTGCCGATTGGTACTCTGTTGTTGGTACAATAGTATTTGGTACTAGATTTTTAGTACTTAGTGCTAGAATTTAGTACTATCGTAGTTTTGGTACTATATTTAGTATTGGATTTAGTACCTAGTTGTAGATTTAGTACTGGATTTGCTAGTTAGTAGTAGATTTAGTACTATATTTAGTAGTAGTAGTAGATTTAGTACTAGATTTTTTGACGTGATAAGTGAAGATAATCTAAAGCAATAACATAAGTATGAACATCTGCAAACAATGTGTTTTATTTGTAAAATAAGTAACTAGGTAGGTACTTCCACTCAAATTATATTTTTGCAGACTTACAAAAATTGATATAATAATCAAACATGGTAACTATTCAAAATTGTACAAAAAAATTAAACCAATAGTCAAATTTCAGCAAAAATTGTTAAAACGGTAAATTTCATCCTGTTGCTGTATCTATAAAAAAAAACAACCAAAATCAGTGTATTTACAAGGCAGAAATGAAAACTCCTCACATATCTGTCTAAATTTCTATCTTTCATTCTCTCTATTAGTAATTCTAAAGAAAATCCTATACAAAATCACATTCCGAAATCATCTCATTTCTACCTAATCTCGACGAAATTAGGTTGAAATTTATGTAATGTGAAGTCGAACACACCTTATTTGAAAACAATTGAATCACAATTGAACAAGGTTCTATAACAAACGTCAAAGTTGACATTATAAAAAGTCAAAGAATTAAATAAAAAGGTAAGAGGGCATGACTGGGTCGCACGTACTTGCTTTATGTGCCTAATCTCTAGATATTTGAAAAAAATAATTAGCATTTACGTAGAAATAATAGAATGACAGACAGTCATTTCTTGTCACAGGCTTCTCTATGATCGTAATTTCATGTTTGAACCGCATCTCATTTTTTTATATTCACGAATTCTAAACCTATAATTGCAAGTAAGAAAGTGTCAAACGAAATTAGCAAACTTAGATGAAAACACTTTTTCGGCAAATTTCGAAATGAGGTAATTTCGACTCTAATGAAAACGTAATATTATCGTTCTTATATGACACCATATAACCCAGGGGCCTGTTTCTCATTTACTACATTAGCTTCATCAGCTAAATTCTACATAAAAGATTTTGTGCTATATCAGATAAATTTTTCTGTTTCACAAATTCCACTGGAAGTGTTGTATGATAAATATGTAAGATGTAGATTTGAATATTCTGTCACGACGAAGCATGAGTTGTTTCAGGCTGAAGCCCTGGAAATATTAAAAGAAATCACCCAACCAAAACAGTCTCAAAAAAGCCAACAACCACAAGCAAAAAGCTTTGCTTCTCTAAAAACTAACTAAAAAAAGAGAACTCTTAGGACAGAGCTATTTTCCATCGTTGACTCCGCAATTCGCAGAAACAGAAACGCTGGGCAATAGTTCTACCTTCATTATCATCATCATCATCATCATCAGCATTATCATTATCATCATCATCTTACGACTTCCATGTGATCCCACCCTTGGTCTTACGAACGTATAGCGACACAGACCTAGCTAAACGGGTAAAAATTCAACGTCTCAAATGGCGGGGCCATACAGAGCGGATGGACATCAGTGGTCTGGTCCGGAAAGTCACCCCAGAGGGACGGCGTAGTAGAGGAAGACCAAGACTCAGGTGGCGCACATGGTTCTAGATATTATGACAAAGGCTACACTTTCCAATCCTCCGGTATCCCTGAAAAAGAAAACTATTTTAATATCAATTAAGTTATGCATAGGTAAACATTAATTATTAATTATGTATACACAATAAGGGAACTTACTAAAACGGATAACCAAGAATGAAATATCTCTTTGCAGACAATGAAGTCCAAACAAAGCTGCCAGCTGACAGCTCCAGATCCAACTTTGTAAAATCATTTCGCACAGACTTCGCAGCGTTGGATGAATTACCAGTACACGGGCGGAGTGGTAAAACATATTATTTTCAAGCCATCTACTGCTTCCTCTGGCTATTTGGCCTTCCTCATCAAAGTCATCTAACCCGTGGTCTATAAAACGCATATTTTTTTTATAATTAACGCGCACACAAGGGACTATTTGTTTCCCTTTTAATGTAGAACACACTGCACGGCTAAGCAGCCTGTAGTTGAAAATTCTTTCTTCGAAAGATAAATTCCTTCTACAGTACGGCTTAAGCATATATATTTTTTTTATATAATTAACGCGCACAAAAGACTATTTGTTTCCCTTTTAATGTAGAACACACTGCACGGGCATTAGGAAGATAGGGAGGGGAGAGATAGGAGGTGATGATTAACATTGGTTTTGAATGTTTGCAGATCAAAATGGCGAGGGAAAATCCCGCCGGGTAAACTATTCCAAATTCGTGTTGTTCGGCTAAAAAAAGAATCCCTATATTCCACGGGACGTCCGAAATTGGGCTCAAGGGTGAACTGATGAGCATTCCTTGCGAGACGAGTATTACGGGAGAAAGCATATTGGGAGCTAGGGAAAAAGCGTCATCAGGCACAATTACAAAAGGAGCTCTTTTTAAGTCGGACACCACATAACGAGGTGGTGGTAGTCTAAAATAAAAATATATGTATGCATTGTATATAAAAACTAAAGTACTACCATCAGGCAGCATCTAGTTTAGCGAGATACTGCCGTAATTGTGCTGCAGTAGTTCTTGATATGCATTTGTATGGGTTTTGGAGAGTAGAAAGAAATATAGTGATGAAAGAGTAGGTTGTATGTTATATTTTCAGAAACGTATGAGTTAGAATGATTCTTCAATTATTTTTTGGATTTTGCATTTTTCAAGAAATTTTGTTATTTCTGTATTTTCTGTATTTCATATACCAAAACCAACTACCAATGTTGCCTTATTCGGATCCGAGTGTTAAAAAGTTTTAATATAAATATTGTTCAATCTCGAACGTTAGTTAAATATAAAACTGGTGCCAGTTGGTACTATGTTGTTGGTACAATAGTATTTTGGTACTAGATTTTTTGTGCTTAGTACTAGAATTTAGTACTATCGTAGTTTTGATACTATATTTAGTACTAGATTTAGTACTTAGTAGTAGATTTGGTACTAGATTTAGTAGTTAGTAGTATATTAAGTACTATATTTAGTAGTCAGTATTAGATTAAGTACTATATTTAGTAGTTAGTAGTATATTAAGTACTATATTTAGTAGTCAGCAGTAGATTTAGTACTATATTTAGTAGTTAGTAGTAGATTTAGTACTAGATATTTGACGTGATAAGTGAAGATACTCTAACATAAGTACAAATATCTACAAACAATGTGTTTTATTTGTAAAATAAGTAACTAGGTAGGTACTTCAACTAATTAAATTTTTTGCAGACTTAAAAAAATTGATATAATAATCAAACATGGTAACCATTGAAAATTGTACACAAAAAAACCAAACCAAATATCAAATTTCAACAAAAATCGTTAAAAAGGTAAATTTCATCCTGTTGCCGTATCTATAAAAAACGTACCCAAAAACAGTGTATTTTCAAGGCAGAAATGAGAACTCCTCACATACCTGTCTAAATTTCTATCTTCCATTCTCTCATTATCAGAAAATAACAAAGAAATAACACAAAAAAGACCTTATAATTTGCTTCCCTCTAACTGCTTACACTTTATGTACATCTTTCCTTCTGTCAATTTCTCACGATGCATATGTGTTGAATTCATTTCCCCGACTAAAAGTCTACACTGAGAAAAAGCGAGATAGCGAAACTAGATGGCGCTAGGTGAAATACCCATCTTGATAGTACTATAGATTCTATATACAATGATGTATGTAAAATATAAAAAAGGAACTTGAATATTTTTATAGTTTCTAGTTAAGGAAGAGTGTTAGAATGGAACTGTTTCCCGAATTCAGAGTTATGAAAGACATTATACATACGTATAATGTGTATTTCTTCACTCATTTGTAAAATGAAGTATATCTCTCCCGTTCCAATTTTGTTGATTTTGCAAATCAAGACGTTGCAGAAAAATGAAAATCCACCATACATCTCCCCGACTAAAAGTCTACAATTCGAAATAGTGAGATAGCAAAACTAGATGGCGCTAGGTGAAACACCCATCTTTATAGCATTTCATATACAATGCTATAAACACAATCACGCTTTAACTTCGGTTTCGCCTGACGTTTACAAGTTCAAACATAGGAAATCAATACATCTTATAACAATGTCGCTTTGGTTTGGCATTACGTTTGGTTCGTGTACAAGATAAGGTAACGTGACTCAACCTCAAAGCTGTAGTAGAAACTGGTTGAACTTTTGATCGCTTTGGCAGAAAAAGCAAAAACAACAACCGAAATTTTGAAAATTTCACATAAAGCGAACACAAAACGTCGCACAAAATTAAATTTCAGGGTTTGCAGGGCATGGTCGGTACGAGTTGCAGCTCTTTTTCATTTTTTCTATTAGACGTGCACGTACGTCTTCCTATAGTTCTTGTTCAATGCGCCAAATTGTTTTTTTTACTTTGCTATTGTTATTTTTGGCATTGCACATGATGTCATCAGTGAAAAGAAAAGAGTTTGGGAGTTGTGCGTGGGGTTAACAACCCCGCCATGGAAAAAATAAAAAGTTGCGATGCGACCAACAGCCTTGGAAAAGGGGTAAACTGTTGACGACCCGGAAAGACGAATTAAAAACAACGACCTTCGGATCTGCACGTGGGATGTTAGAACTCTAAACAGCCCACGTCACGTGCAGTCAAACAACTTGCGGAGGCCCTAGACTGCTACAGAGCAGGAATTTATGCTATCCAGGAAGTGCGATGGGATGAACCAGGCAAAAGGAGGATGGAAAATTGTGACGTGTGCTACGCTGATTGTGAAAGAAGACCACAGCGTTTATTTGGGTGCGGATTCGTCATAAGCGGTAGATTTAGACAAGTAGTCTTGAGCTTTCGAAACGTAAATGAGCAACAGTTGACAATCCGTATCAGGGCTTAATTGGCCAACATTAGCCTAATATGAGCTCACGCCCCACAGAAGACAAAGATGACACCACTAAGGATGACTTCTACAAGCTCCTCGACAAAACCTATAAACAGTGCCCTAAATACGACGTAAAGATCGTACTAGCGATTTTTACGCCAAAAATAGGTAAAGAGGGAATCTTTGGTAGGACTGTCGGAAAACATAGCCTACAGGACACAACGTCCGAAAACGGACTAATGCTAATTGAATTCGCAGCGGCACGTAACGTCCCCATCGAAAACCTCGTAGTAGAGTCACGGTCGGTGCTGAGTACATGAAAGGACATTTTTGCAGACTGAAGACCAGAATCCGGCTGTTAAGCAGAATGAACCAGTGAACCCTCTAAACTGCGCCAACTATAGAGGAATAAGTCTTCTGAATATCGCTTACAAGATCCTCTTTGCCGTATTATGTGAACGCCTGAAACCAATCGTCAACAACCTGACTGGCCTCTGTCAGTGTAGTTTCAGGCCAGGAAAGTCCACGATAGATCAAATGTTCACGTAAAGGCCGATACTGGAAACGACCCAAGAACTCCATATCGATATCTTTTTTATCGATTTTAAGGACGCGTACGATAGCATATATAGAGACGAGCTATACAGAGCTGTTGTGACCACAACGTTCTTCCTACCCATTCCCTGCTCTGCTAAATCATCCACATACCGAACGTCACTTCCAGCAAAATACCAAGATCAAAGATCAAACGACACCATAATCCCATAATATAATATTCTAAAAACACGCAAATCGTGCTATGGATAATTGATTCCAACCATTTATTTGTTGTACTATGTCCAGCACAAATCCATTCACTACTCATTGAATCCACTGTCATAATATTGTGATGTGGCAACAAAATGGTTAGATATTCGGGGGATACATTTTGTTTCTAAATTAACGACATCTGCGGGATTAATTGTGTACAACTACCAACCTTTATTGTGTACAACAACCATGCCACTAAAAGTATGATACATATCTGCAAAAGGTTTTGACTGAGTTCTAAATCGAACTTGAAGTACTAATTCGAGACTCGAAAGCTTAGATTGTGCCAGAACAAGACGGAAGCTTCCAGAAGCTGTAATTTTTTATAAATACAAGAGTACATTTCATTGAGAGTTCAGTTTATTTTCGAAAGTGGAATTGTTTACAACTGGAAGCGTTAGTAAAAAGTGATTGAATTGAGATTAAATAAAGTGTTGAATTATAAAAACGTATTTTAATTGTCAATAAGTGTAACAAGTTAAATTTGCTGTTATTTATACTGAAACACATTGTGTTTGATTGAGTTTTATTTGTCAGAAATTAGAGATAAATCTCAGTAGAGTGCTAGAAAATTCCATAGTGACATTTTCTAAAACAGTGCCGGTGACTCATATAATTGTGAAAGTCGAATTTTCGAGCAACTATTGAACTGATTTTGCTGTTATTTAAACTGAAAGACGTTGTGTTTCATCAAATAAAGAGATTGGTTGTATTATATTGGAATTTTGATTGAGTTTTATTAGTCGAACCCCAGGCCAAAACTTCACAATATTCAACATAAATGCACTGCCCTCGGAGTTGTTGTGATGATGGGACAGTATTCGATGAATGAAAATAACGTGAATTTTGGGATAATAGATAATGAGTGTGAAGATTGCGACACATGGTTACGATAAATTAATGATTTATCGATTGCGTGTAAATTTTGGTTCTTTTGATCTGGGTCAAATGGGCATGTACCTTAAATACGATGTGCATGCCTTGCAATAGAACAAAATGGTAATGTTGGAAAGGGAAAGTGTATGGTAAGCAAAATCACGGGTAAAAATTTGTATAAATTGGGTTCGACGAGGAAAGAATAATCGAAGTAGTATTCAAGCGATAGTATCGACAAGGTTGCAGCGACGCTCAGGACGGCGGACCTTTGTTGAAATATCAATAAGAAATAAAAAAAAATTTATACTAAAAGAAAACAAACGTCTTTTAATTGAAGAAGCTTCCCGTTATTCCACTATTCTCTTTTAAAACAAAGAAAACACGGAGTATGTAGCGTTACAACAGAGCCATATTTGGTTTTGTCATCCCCACAAAGCTCGTCCGACTGTGAATGATGACGATGGAGAACTCTCGCTGCTCCGTCAAGGTTGGTACTGACCTCACAGAAGTTTTTAACGTCAAAAAAAAATCTGACAAGGTGATGCGCTATCGTGCGATTTCTTCAACTTAGTACTTGCGTGCTTTAGAGATCGGTGATATTCTTGTTCGTTGTATTAGAAGCTATCTTCTGGACCGTTCAATACAAGTTGTATTAGACGGATTAAAGTCTGATTCCCACAAAATAAATGCTGGTGTGCCCCAGGGCTCTGTTCTGTCTCCGACTCTTTTCCTCATTTTTACAAATAATCTTATGTCTGTTACATCTAATCGAGTTAAGTGTTTTGCTGACGACTCTATCCTCAGCTTTTCATATTCGTTTGATAATTCACGTCTTTCCCCTTCGGACGTACAATTGCTACGGTACCGTATGTCAAGCTCATTAAACTCCCATTTATACAGCATTGTCAAATGGGGTAATAGGAATCGTGTGGAGTTTAATGCTTCGAAAACTCAATACTGTCTTCTATCGTTAAAGCTAAACATACCTCCAATGTCATTGTCCATGAATGACACTTTCATCCAAGAAACCGAAAAGCTTTCAGCACTCGGTATGTGTGTCAACGACGACCTGAATTGGAACGACCATATAATTATATTTATATATAATAGAATTGTTCCCCTTCTCATCTAGCTACAATGTATTAAGCGTTTATAACTCCCACCTCTGGGCAATTGCTTCGCAAATATCGCTTCACCTGCTTTATAGAATACAAAATCGAGCGTTAAGATTGACAGGTAATAGAACTGCCGCTGAAACAATTGCACCTCTGGAACACCGACGCAATGTTTCATGTCTTTCCTTATTTTATCGATTCTTTTATAAAAAATGTTCACTCGAAATAGCCACCTGCATTCCTGCTTTTAAAAGTTTCTCCCGTGATACTCGTCTTACAAGGAATGCTCATCAGTTCACCCTTGAGCCCAATTTGGGACGTACCGTGAAATATAGGGATTTTTTTTTAGCCGAACAACACGAATTTGGAATAGTTTACGCGGCGAGATTTTGACTTTCCATTTTAATCTGCAAGCATTCAAAACCAATTTTAATCGACTCCTCCTATCCTTCCCCTCCTTATCTTCTTAATTCCTGCGCAGTGTTCTCTACATTAAAAGGGAAACAAATAGTCCCTTGGGCGCGCGTTAATTATAAAAAAAAATTATAAGAAACTCGCAAGTTAGGTAATTGTACTGGCAAATTTTTTTTTTCAAATCTATGTAATTGCGAGCATACGCTGACGACATAGACATCATTGGCAGAACCCAGCGAGCTGTCACTGAAGCGTTTTTTAGCATTGCAGCTGAAGTGGCTAAGATGGGACTAGCAGTCAATGGGGCTTACACTAAGTACCTGCTGTCCACAAAAAGGGACACACAACACCGGCAGATTGGACAAAACATCACAAGGTACAACTTTGAGGTAATTATTGACTTTGTTTACCTCGGATCCGCTATAACATCTGACAACATCTCGTAAGAAATAAATCGAAAAATAACTAGCCAATCGCTGTTTCTACGGTCTAGGGAGGCAACTCACTGAGTTTTAAAGCCCTCTCTTGAAAAACAAAGAACACTTTATAAAACCTTAATCATCCCAATCCTGCTCTATGGCGCCGAGGCATGCATTCTATCTAAAGCGGATGAAAATATCCTTAGTCGTTTCGAGCGTAAGAATCTTCGAAAGATTTTCGGCCCTATCTGCTTAACGGGCTTTGGATAAGAAGGTTCATTCATGAACTAAACGAGATGTATAGCGACATTGACCTGGTCAAAAAATACGTAAGTGTTTCGTTAACAGGGTTCGCCATCGGTGAGTCAGTCCGTATCCGAGGCTTGTGATTGCTTCGCAACTTGGTGTTTTTTCCATGGCCGGGAAGCTACCCCGATGGAACTACCCGCAACCCGGAGGACCAGGTCTTTATTATGAATCCAAGTACGAAGAGCCGGATAAACCGCTCCTTTAAGGCTTGAGCACCGAAGGCGTCGTAGTAGCCCATATAAGGTGTTCACTAAGTAGTTCAGCCTGAATGGAACTGTGCCTTAGTGGTAACACTCCTCCCTTCTCTTGATCAGTACATGTTCACCAGAGTAGGTGTTGATAGAGAGGGTTCATTTGTGGGTGCTTGTACCCACACACATATCTACCCTTTGAACATCGTAAGGCCGCGCCTCCGTTAGAAATAATTATATTGGTTATTATGTCAGACAATATTTCTGAAGTTTATATCTTATGAAATTTCGTTATTTTGCAATGATCTCACCAACAACTTCGCGTGATTTTTATTTTTTGGCAATATGGAAGCGACTGCAAAAAATGTTCACTTTATTATTTATTTTTAGCTATTACTTTACTTTATTTGCTAGTAAATGCCTGCAAAATGCCCAATTAATAAAAGCGACATTAATTAAAATAACAGAAAATGAGGGTAGAAATAAAATGTCAAATTTATTTATCTAATTATTTCTTCTTCTATGACAAGAAATAAATTAAGAAATTTGTGTCTAAAAATAAGAGAAATCCATTTGTTGTTTGTTGTGAACTTGTGGCAGTCCGTGCTTAGTCAAAAAAATATCAAATATCCATTAAATATACAAAATAACAAATAAAGGTGTTTTTTAAGTGAGCAAATACAAATATGGCATTTTAAATATATTTAAATATATATCATTGTATATAGAATCTATAGTACTATCAATATGGGTATTTCACCTAGCGCCATCTAGTTTCGCTATCTCCTTTTTCTCAGTGTAGACTTTTAGTCGTGGAGATGAATTCAACACATATGCATCGTGAGAAATTGACAGAACGGGAAAGATGTATATAAAGTGTTAGCAGTTAGAGGGAAGCAAATTATTAAATCTTTTTTGTGTTATTTCTTTGTTATTTTCTGATAATGAGAGAATGGAAGATAGAAATTTCGACAGGTATGTGAGGAGTTTTCATTTCTGCCTTGAAAATACACTGTTTTTGGGTACGTTTTTTATAGATACGGCAACAGGATGAAATTTACCTTTTTAACGATTTTTGTTGAAATTTGATATTTGGTTTGGTTTTTTTGTGAACAATTTTGAATGGTTACCATGTTTGATTATTATATCAATTTTTTTAAGTCTACAAAAAAATTAATTAGTTGAAGTACCTAAATAGTTACTTATTTTACAAATAAAACAAATTGTTTGCAGATATTTGTACTTATGTTAGAGTATCTTCACTTATAACGTCAAATATCTAGTACTAAATCTACTACTAACTACTAAATATAGTACCAAATCTACTACTGACTACTAAATATAGTACTTAATATACTACTAACTACTAAATATAGTACAAAATTTACTACTGACGACTAAATATAGTACGTAATATACTACTAACTGCTAAATCTAGTACCAAATCTACTACTAAGTACTAAATCTAGTACTTAATATAGTACCAAAACTACGATAGTACTAAATTCTATTACTAAGCACTAAAAATCTAGTACCAAAATACTATTGTACCAACAACAGTACCAACTGACACCAGTTTTATATTTAACTAACGTTCTAGATTGAGCAATATTTATATTAAAACTTTAAACAGTTGAATCCGAATATGGCAAGATTGGTAGTTGATTTTGGTATGTGAAATACAGAAAATACAGAAATAACAAAATTTCTTGAAAAAATCAAAATCCAAAAAAATAATTGAAGACTCACAATCTTGGTTTGTTTACGAAAAATCAAAGAGGAATCCATTAATTTTTGTTTCCCTTACTCTGTCATACCATATGGTCTAGTGTCACTTTTTGAACCTTTCACTCGTACTTATTATTCATTATTCCTGCAAATGCTTGTAATCATTCTAACTCATACGTTTCTGAAAATATAACATACAACCTACTCTTTCATCACTATATTTCTTTCTACTCTCCAATGCATATCAAGAACTACTGCAGCGCTATAACGGCAGTATCTCGCTAAACTAGATGCTGTCTGATGGTAGTACTATAGTTTTTATATACAAAGGTGTGATATCAAATACTGTTTATACTCGTCAGTGAATGACCAATACTAGGATTAAATGATGAAACAAGGTTCATTGAAAAGAGTAAATCTTGATTTTCAGATCAAATCTTTGAAATTTTGAATGAAACTCGCTATTAGAGTAACTTATTAGGTTGGGTTTGTTTGTTCACAAAAAAAAAGGATTTTGTGTATGCCCGAAATCGCCAATCTGGTAAAATTGCGAAATCAGCAAATTTTGCTTCATCGGGCTAAAACCATAGAATTCGTTGCATCTGGTGCGGCAACGAATCCGGTGACGTTGCCGCATGTGATGAAAAGAGGTGACCAAATGAAATGAGGTGACAAATGAATGTAAAACGAACTAGCGATAGTCGGTGTGTAATGGGTTTAGTGATGTGATTTTCTTTTGGTAAAGACGGATTTTGATCTCAGATTTCGGATTTTGCCTGCCAAACGAAATTGAAACAGATTGATCTGTTTTTGTAATTTTAAGTGTTTTTCTTTTGACAATCTTTTTGACGTTCTTTATTTTGGGTGTGTATACGCGTGACAATTTCTGGCTTTCTGTCATGTTATTTTGTTTAGAAAAATCTTTAGTCAGATTTTTATAGATTTTTTTGCAATATATTTCAATGTTGATAAAATATAGTAGTTGGAATTAATTATTTGATTAGTAAAAATAAACTTCAATTCGTTTTTAATGTTTTAGGAGTGGAAAAGTTGTGTTTGTAATAAAGTCAGCATTTAGCATTCATAAAATAAAGTTCACCGATTGAACACATCAGACCAAAGAAAAGAGAAATAGCAACTTTATTGTAGTGTGTGTGCAAATATGTGTTAAATCTCGATTGAAAACGAGATTTCAGATTTTGCTCTGAGATCAAAAAAAAGATTGAACTGTTGACCAAAGAAAATCACATTTCACTGTCAGATCAAAAAAAGGTTTATCTCAGATCAAAAAAAATTGATCTGACGTACCAAAAAAATATCACATGAGTCATTATTCTGAGTTCTTTTTTCTATGCAGCGGATCGAATGCGTCCAAGCACATTTGTTTTCTTGCTTCCATTTTGTTCCTCTCATATTAAGTCTCTTTCTCCATGCATGTGCATTATATTCTATGTTCTCCTTTTATGACAGCGACATCGAAAATCAAAATTTAAACTTGATGTTTGATGAGTCGCGAAAAAATCTTGCAGGTGTTCCTACTTAGTTGGTTCATTGCAGAAAAGATATATTTCTAAAAAAAATAGGTATAATCAATCTGACGACGGGTGAAATTAAGAAATAAAAGCGACGAGGATCTTACAAAAGTTAAAATTATAAACAAAATGAGAATTTTTTTCATTCATTAATGAAATCATGAAAACACAATCGCAAAGTAGAGCGTTATTCTTTTAATCATCATAATCTCTGTTCGAAGGTTATTGTGTATCAATTTTTAAAAATCCGCCTAAAGAAATCTCGAATCAAAACGCCTTCTCACTGCCATCATAATTACATATATACATATATCGTGAGTCGATACGATTGCGGAAGTAATATTCAGTGAAAAGTTTAAATATAATAAATTTGAAATATTTATATAGAATAAACCTATGGCAGAAGCAAGCTCACAATTTAGGTAAGTTTTTTCAGTGGTCGGTGGTCGTTTTCGTTTCGAAAATGGGTAGGGCATCGGATTTCTCTTCAGTATTTATATGTTAAATTTATGTTCCTAAAGATGAAGTGCCGTAGTTGAAAGTATGATAATTACC
This sequence comes from Platycheirus rosarum, assembly GCA_963971375.1. Lineage (NCBI taxonomy): Eukaryota > Metazoa > Arthropoda > Insecta > Diptera > Syrphidae > Platycheirus > Platycheirus rosarum. The sequence goes on along the minus strand of OZ020509.1, from coordinate 11,395,631 downwards.
TACTTTTTGTTGGTTCAATAAATGAGAATAAAAATAAGTTTATATTTAATAAACCGAAGATTCATTGTTCCTGCAAGTATCGATTTCTTCTTGTGTAAAGTTAAAAAAACCTGGCGGAATTCCTTCTGTTTTTCCTGGGTACTATAGTGTCTTACAAAGTAGGTTAATGAATAGGAAAATAAAATTGTACGCCCGACTGTTTGAACACCATAACTATCTAATCTATCTAAGCTTCTAAGCTAACGGATGAATTTTGTGAAATTGTGTGTTGAACGTTTAAGAATAGATCAATAAATAAAGATCAGTGTGATATTGAACTTACATTCTCATGCTCTCCCGAAGGTTTGTTTAAACTTTTAAGTCATGTATAAAGTTTGATGTTTCATATTTTTTGCTGGTGTAAAAAATTATGCCGAAGCGGCGTTGGGCTTTTTTTCTATCCCGTTCCTGCAAAATAAGGCCTTTAACCCATGGCAAAAAAAAATCTGCTTTAGCCTTCTTTTTGATAGAAATAATAGTTGATGCGGTAGTGCCCAGGGTTTAGTGGTTAGTGTCTCCGACTGCTATTGCCGAAGGGTCGGAGCCAAAGCTCTGATGGAGATTCTCCGTCAGAGACATGTAGCCGTTCTGACTCGACACTCGACGGTAAATTACAAGTCCCCTCCGTTTAGTTTTTATACCATCTCTCTTCAAGGAAATCCTACCAAAATTTCTTCCTAATACAAATTTCGATTTTGTTAAAGCCACGAATATGACTCGCTATGGACAAGAACGATTTAAATTTAAATTTACCCACCATTTCCGTCCTTTTAGTAATAAGAATGCTTTCGTTAGAGTGCTTGTTTTGTTTCTTTGAGCTTCTTTTTTCGAATAGTACATATTAACATTACCTAATGACGTATATATTTGTTTTGTTTTTGGCCACAGCGCCTTAAGTTTTTAGATTCGGTGATCGCTCATAATTTTGTCTTAGACAAGTCCCGTCTATTCGTACAATTAATTATATACAACAAAATGAAATACAAAAAATGTTGCGAGAATATCCAAACGATGAATAGTTGAATAACTTGAATGCATTTCTTAGAATGTTTTCTTTTGTATATGTACTTTATACTTATATTATCTTACAAGCAATTAAATGCTCTGTTGAGCTAGGAATACAACATAACCTTAACCGGTTACCAATAAGATAATGTCATAGACAAAAACCTTTAGACCTATTACTTTTGGTAGTCTTTTGTCTTCTTCATATCTATGCCGCGAATTTAGTCAAACTAACATCTTTTTTATTTTTTCAGTGAAGTTACATAATTCAACAACTTCTACTGAACTTTACTCTGGTTTGACTTTTTTTTATTGCTTTTTGAATAATCTCATAAAACATACACACAACTTTTTAAAGTTTTAATATTGTTTACTGCTGGTACCCGTCACTTTGCTCCCTCTGTTTGTTTCTATGGTATACAAGCTTACTCATTTACACGCCAACTATTGTAAGTTTATTTTTTATTGTACAACGCCTATAACACTCGGATATACCAAGAAAGAAAATTATTTTTGCATTTCTTTATGTTTGAAGCAATACATACAGTCGCGTGCTAAAGCTCGCGAAGAGTAAGTCCTGTGGAGAGGGTGCCGGGCGTAGAGGATACATGATCAAGCCTTAAGAACAATGTCATTAGTACTGCTGATACCATGTTAGGCAGTAATCACAGAGATCGGAGTCTGAACGGAACGGAGTCTCATAAAACGCCGACACGCGAAAAAAAAGCTCAGAAGAATAGAGAAAAAACTTCACATTCAAAAAAAGCCTGCCTGGGAGAAAAACATTGCCTGTGAAATAGAAAGAAATAGAGAGCGAAGTCCGCAACAGGCGCGGAAGGTCTACCAATCCATCAGAAACATGTCGCAATATACTACGCTGCTCATACTGTAAGGACAGAGGGAAATCTAATCACGGATCCTGGAGGCATTCTGGAGCGATGGGAAGTGTACTTTAATAAATTGTTGAACGGTCAGCTCGCGGAAGAAATGGAGACTCCAACATTTCAAGAGGAACCTCTCATGCTGCAGCCACCAAGGCGATTAATCGGTTCAGAAATAACAAGGCTTCGGGAGCCGATGGCATACCTGCCGAGAAAATCAAACAAAAAGGGCCAACACTACATTAAGAAATTCATGAAATCATATTCCACGTATGGGAACACGAAGAAATGCCAGAAGACTGGCGAAAAGGCATCATATGACACATATATATTCTCCTCTATTCTGCAAGAACGGATAGCCCCATACTATAAAACCATAATTGGCAAATATCAATGTGGTTTCGGATTCAAGCTAATTGTCTTTTCTGCGGGGCGAAATGTTGTAATAGCTAGTACCAAGTTCCCACAACTCAACATTCACAAAGGGACATGGAGATCCCCTGATCAATCCACTGTCAACCAGATTTACCACAGATCGATGCAAGGCACTACTCCAGTATGATGGTTGTCCGAACCTCGTTGTAGCCAAGTACGACTGAGGATATCCCGACCAACGCCAAGAAGAGGTAATACATTGAGGAAGGTCTTTTTCCGATCGAGTCTCAAATAACATCCAAAGGAGTCATTAACCGCCAGCATCAAGTATTGTAAACCAGTGACAACATTGCCAAAATGCCATCAAGGAAGCCGCCACTGAAGTGCTAGGTTTTACACGGCCACCACAACGAAACTCCTGGTTTGATGATGAGTGTCGACAAGCAGACGCAGCTAAACAAGAAGCATACATGGCGGCGCTGTAAAGAAGGACCAGAACTACCCGTGCGCTCTACGAGCAGAAGAGGAAAGAGAAACACCGCCTTCTCAGAAAGAAAAAAGGGAACACGAGAAGCGCGCGATCGAGGAAATGAAGAGCTGTTATTGCAGGAATGAAGTTCGAAAGTTTTACTTACATACTTACTTAGGGGGCTCTACAGTTCGGAACGAACCTGGACAGTTTTACCAAAAGGTAAAAAGAAACTGTCAAAGATGCAGAGCTCTAACTGAAGCTTGCAAAGAAGATCAAGGGAACATCGTAGTGGAATCGCAGTCGATGCTGAGAACATGGAAAAACCATTTCTGTAGACTGCATAACGGCGATGACGAAACGAATTCCGCTGTCAGGCAGAATGGTGCACTTTATCTGGGCGAAATAGACCAACAATTCCACCATATCTGGATGAAATAAGGCTAGCTATATCTAAGCTTAAGAGTAACAAATCCGCCGGAGCCGATGGCCTAGCTGCCGAGCTCTTCAAAGCTGCAGGCAATGACTTGGCTATAAGTATGCACCAACTCATAAGCAAGATATAGGTAGAAGAAAGAATGCCCGAATGGAATGCAATCTGAGCATAATTTGCCTGATCCTTAAAAAAGGAGACCCTCTGAACTGCACCAACTATAGGGGTATCAGTCTCCTCAACATCGCCTACAAAATCTTTTCTGCTGTATTGTGTGAACGCCTAAAGCCATTCAACAACAACCTGATAGGCCCTCATCAGTGCGGTTTTAGGCCAGGAAAGTCCACTATCGATCAAATATTCACATTTCGGCAGATCTTGGGAAAAAACTAAAGAACTTCAAATCGATACCCACCACCTTTTCATTAATTTCAAGGCCGCGTACGACAGCATTTATAGAGACCAGTTATATAGAGCAATGTGCAGTTTTAACATCACTGCCCACCTCGTCCGCCTGTGTAAAATGGCAATGGAAAACGCACGCTGTTCCGTCAAGGTCGGTAAAGACCTCACCGACACCTTTGAAGTCAAAAAAAAGATTAAGACAAGGCGATGCGCTGTCATGCGACTTTTTCAACATCATACTTGAAAGAATAGTGCAGAACTCTCACACCAACACCACAAGCACGATCTTTTAAAAGTCCGTCCAATTACTCGCGTACGCCGACGATATTGACATAATCCGAAGAACGCAGTGTGGTGTCAGTAGCTCTGTTAAAAGTATTGTCAGCAATACTTCAACTGTGGGAACAATTCAATAAATTCAGGTTCACGCATATCGTGTATCCAAAATATCAATTATAAATGTCTGGTCCCACAGTTGAGGTATTGCACGCGCAACACAGTTTTGCATGCTTGCAATTCTTGTGTATCGCCAAACTTTAATGTATAGACTATCGAAAAATAAATGTGTTGACTGATGGAGTCGTTAGTAAATCGGCGAAATCGTTGCTTTATTTCTTGTTCGTTGCTTCCACTTTTTTACATTTTGATCAAAGTGATTGTGAGTATTGAGACGGAAGTGGCGAAGATGGGTTTAGCAGTCAATGAGGGCAAAACCAAATATATGCTGTCATCAAGAAGACACAACCAACATCGACGTTTTGGACAAAACATCACCATAGACAGCTATAACTTGGAGGTAGTTAGGGAATTTGTCTACCTGGGTTCCGCTTTTAATTCAGGCAACAACACCAGCGCTGAAATCAAACGAAGAATAACTTTCCAATCGCTGCTTCTTCGGGCTTAGAAGACAATTGAGTATCAAAGCTCACTCAGGCAACTAAATTCCCTTTATAAGACCCTCATCATCCCAGTCCTGCTCTGTGGTGCAGACGCATGGACGCTTTCAAAAGCGGATGAGGACGCTTTAGGCTGTTTCGAGAGAAAGATTCTCCGGGTGATTTTTGGTCCCGTATGCATTAAATGAGAGTGGAGAAGAAGGTACAATGAAGAACTGTACCGGCTGTACAGCGACATAAACCTAGCCAAAAGAATAAAAATTCAACTTCTCAGATGGCTGGGTCATATAGAGCGGATGGACATCAATGCCCCGGCCCGGAAAATCTTCGAATCCACCCAGAGGTACGGCGCAGTAGAGGAAGACCGAGACTCAGGTGGCGCACACAAGAGGAAGAGGACCTCAAACGACTCGACGTGCGAAACTGGAGACAGCTAGCTAGGGACCGAGCTGGCTGGAGAAGCTTATTGGTTGAGGCCTAGGTCCACCGCGGACTGTAGCGCCACCTAAGGTAAAGTAAGGTATAAACCGATTGACTAGGCCTTTCCTATTGTAACAAAAATTGATAATAATTGTGAATGACCACAAGTGTTGACATTTTAAATTTCAAAGCAGAAAATGCCCGTGGAAATAATTACTTCAAATAAAAAAAAAATAAAAAAAAAAATAAAGAGATAAAAATGAGTTCAGTGAAATTTTGGTTTGATGACGACGGGGACAATCAAGATTGCACATTTTTGGAAGTTTTGAGCAGAAGAAGCCAATTTAGAGATGCTTTAAAACAATTGAACAAACTATTAAATAAAAATACATTAGTCCCTCGATATATGATACAACATTTATCGTAACATTTCAATTTGCTGAACTGTTAAAGATAAATTAACACTTATGCATATATTTTTGTAGAAAATTGTATTCTCTACAGCTTATCGCTTCACAACTTTGTGATTAAAAAAAATTGGTAAGGAGTTCGAACAAGTTTGGCAAAATATTTTTTTTCCTTAAAAAAATTTCAAGGAGCATATCTCAAAAACGGGTAGGTCAAAGCTGAGTAATACATTTTGGAAGTTCATGAAGTTCCAGGTTGGTCTCTAGAACTAGAGTCGAGTTTTGATGTAACCACAAACCGCGACGGTTGTTTTATTTTATATTATAAATAAAACTTAACATTTTGGCGCAGCCGGTAGTAGTCTCATGAAGCAGAATTTTTATTTTGCTGCAATGAGTAGCGCTGAAATAGCAAATACAAAGTGTATTACATAAAAGTGTATTACATGTCGGTAAATTTTTTCGTTCTCACTATTAAGAGTTAGTTACTGAAAACAGATCTGCTTGCAGCCCAATTCGCTTCAAACTCAACACTACCAGCAGGTGTTAGAACTTCCCCTCTTCACGAAAGCGTAAATGATTTCATGGGACCAATCTTCTTTTGGATACGTACAGTCGCAAGAGTATTAAATTCGCTGGCCCGGATAATATCCCCGCCCTTTTATCGAAAAATGCGTGCATTTGGACTCGACGAATCTCTTCTTCGTTGGATTAGTTAATTTCCTTTTGGACCGCTCAATACAAGTTATGTTGGACGGATTAAAGTCTGATATTTACAAAATAAGTGCTGTTGTGCCCCAGGGCTCTATTTTGTCTCTGACTCTTTTCCTCATATTTATCAACGACTTATTATCTGAAACAACTAATCCAATAAATTGCTTCGCTGACTACAACAGTTCTCTCGGCTTTTCATATTCTTTTCCAGATTCACATCCATGTTCTTCGGATGTAGAACTGCAATGGCAGCGTATGATTAGTTCATTAAATTCTGATCTTGACAGTATTGTACAATAGGGAATAAGAAACCACGTAGAATTTAATGCTTCGAAAACTCAATGTTGTCTTCTGTCGTTAAAGAGAAATATACCCCAATTGCCACTATCCATGAATGGAACTTGCATCGAAGAAACCGAACACCTCTCAGTACTCGGTATGTGCATTACAGACCACATAACAGAATGACCACATTCCACATGAACGTTGCCAAAAATATTGCTAAGTGTTTATTGAAATTGAAAGAATCTCCACCAGTTAATTAATATTCCCAACTTTGTATTTCCTTTACGCCTGCCTTTATGAAAATAAAGAAATTCGAAGGCTTAAATTAATCATACAAGCAGCCACTAGGCAGGTGAAACAAGAAAAAAAGAACTTTCTTTTTTTAACATAGAAACCAGGACAAGTGTTTCTCCTGTTTTTTAAGTGACCATATAAAGAGTTCAAGATTTTTTAAACCTCCTTGTGTGTTCATTCTACCTCAACCCTAAGAGTGGACGTTGACTTTAGTTTTTTTTTTTTTTTAATTATTTAATCTTATGTTACATGGAAGCATGAATAAGATAACCTTAAAGCAGTAGCATTTTGAGTTTACTTTAAGCATACTATTTTTGGATTGTCTTCACAACTCTTTTGTCCTTCAAAAGATGAAGTCTTTTTTTAATTTTTGAAAATATTTTTTGTACTGCTTAGTACCTGGCAGAATCTCATAGGTCTCTTAACACAGATTTATCAAGGTGTTGTCAGGAGGGTGCCTCCGTCTTTTTTAATTTCTTGTGCCAACAAAACTCAATTTAAGAGAATTCCTAGTGTATAGCAATACGAGAAACGCAATACACAACTGGGATGGTATTAACATTTTGTCAGTAATATTTTAATTGGTTAATATGTTTCCGAAATAGCTACGAAGACTGTAATGGAAATATGATAACAAATGTAATTTTTATAGAAATGATAAATTTCGCTCCAAATTGGTCGAAAAGTATAAAATTTGAAAAAAACTCGATTGTTGAAAGATAACCATATTAAAAAAAAGTAATTTTCGATCTTTATAAGCCGGCAAGACCAAGGAAAACCAGAACATATTTTAAGAAGCTAACTCCTAATACATTTTTGTACATGGAGTACTCTCTCTCACGAACCCTCCTCTCTCCATGTAGTAGTAACATGTTTTCATTTTGAAAATTTCAAATAAATCTATTCTATTTGAAATTATGACCTAGACTCTCTAAAAGAGTAAATCAAGGATCGAAGGACTGATAATTGTGACCAGTTAAATGCAAATTTTAATAAATAAATAAATAATGTCTTTTTTCAGCGATGTTGATGAATATGGCTTCAAACGTGGCGAAAACTTTGATTACAAGATGTATGAAAAATTCATGTCAAGTTATTTGAAAATACTTACAAAACGACGAATTCGTTGGGATGGATTAATTCAAAAAAACACAGACCTCACCAACATAGATTCAACATTAAAGCGCTATGTACGAAAAGGGATTCCAGGTAAATTTAATTTTTTAATTGATCTACTTCGTTTCCTTTAAATTTGCTTTATTTTAGGTCCTTATCGTCCTGACGTCTGGATGAAAATTTCAGGTGCTTATAAACTTCAAGAACGATCTCCCGATCTTTATCGCAACCTTCTTAACGTGAATTACGATAAAGAAATTAGTGATTCCATAAAAATCGATCTACCTCGAACATTTCCAGACAATATATTTTTTGATACAAAGAAAGAGCAGCTCTATAACACGCTTATAGCCTATGCACATCACAATCGGGAAATAGGCTACTGCCAAGGCCTGAACTACATTGCCGGTGGGGAATATTTTTTGTACTATTAATTTAATCTTTTTTTTAATTATATGTCTGTTATATTAAAAGGCCTTTTAGTCATAATAACCAACGACGAGGAGCAATCTTTTTGGCTGCTCAAACACATTGTAGAATGTATTGTACCTCAATATCACACAAAAAATATGGCAAATTTATTAAGAGATTTAGCTGTATTCAAGGAATTGGTTATTCGAAGAGTGCCTGAGGTGAACAGACACATCGAGAATTTGGGTAAGTTATATTTTGTTTAAATAAAGATTAGATGCTTAAACTTCAACGACAGGTCTTCCTTATGCTGTGATAGCAAGCAAGTGGTTCATTTGTATATTTGCTGAAGTATTGCCTGTGGAAACTGTTCTGCGAATATGGGACTGCGTCTTTGCAGAAGGTCATAAAGTAAGTTAAACTTTTTAATAGTTAATTCAGTATTAAGTCATCGATTGTTAGATTTGATAAGAGTTTTATTTAATGATTTAAAAATTGGTCCCTGCTTAGTGAATTATAAGAATACTTAATAATATCTTATATTTTATACTTGATTATGTTTTTGTACCACACTCCACTACCCTGGTTGTACTTTGTTTTCCCTTCATAATAAGGTTTTGTGACGCCTGCTCGATCTGGGTTAACGAGTCTTGTATAGCTTGTGGGCTTCGATGTCGATTGTCGATGTCGTCTGCGTAAGCCAATATCTGACTTGGTGGCAATAATCCCTCTTTATGACGTGCCAGAGTCACGAATTGCTTTCTCCAACTCCAGGTTGAAAAGAATGCAAGTCAGACCATCCCCTTGTCGGAGTCCATTAAAGATTATGATTTGTCTGGACAGCAAACCGGCTAATTTTATTTGGCTTGAAATGTTGGTCAGCTTTAAAGTCTATATAAAGATGTTAAATTGTAATGTTAAATTCCAAACTGTTTTCCATCACCTGCCTAAGGCTAAAAATCTGACCAATTATTGATATGCCAGATATGAAACCACATTAATAATTGCCGATTATAGTTTTCCCGTGTGAGGCTATCACTCTCCTGGATACAGGAGAATATCTTATAGAATGTACTCAACAATGTTATACCCGTATTATTGCTTTACTTTGTTATATCTCCCTTCTTATGTATGGGACATATGATGTACGTACATAGGTACTTTTAATCAGATTATGTTTCTATAATGATGTCTTCGTCTTAAAGTATATCTTGAGTATAAAGTACAAAAATACTGGGTAGAGAAAATTTCTTTGCAGAACGAAAGCATTTATTCCTTCGATTGCGAATACTGCGCTCGTTGTTAAACTCCGAAAAGCCTATTTACGAGGAAGGATTTCAGAAAATTGCAAAAAAGCTGTGGCGCAAAATGTTTCGCAAACTTTTACCAAATAAGAATGGAAACAGCCATATTGCGTAAGAAAGTGCTGACAGACCCTTCCTCAATACGGACAATGTTCAAACGCGGACTTCAACTTCTTCTGGTTCAAATTCATTGTCGGCTCATTCAGTTAAAGAAAAAATTCCCATCCTGACCATATGGCAATACGAGAAAGCCAATTGGGACGGCCTGGAAAATGTCTTCCGTAACTTTAACTGATCACTCTTCCTCGATTTTCTAGGAATGCATGCTTTTATTCATTACAGTTTTAAAAGTATCAAACCCGAAGAAACATCTTACCTCCCCTTTTGTTCTTTAGAAATCTTCCTTATAAGATGGATAATAGCATTTGTCCAGTATCCCTTCACCCCTCTCTCTAATATTGGGTATGGTTTCAAGACTAATTCCAACTTAATAAAGGCTGGTTTTCTGCTGTTATGTACATGCATCGAAGAAACCTAAAAGCTTTCAAAACACTGGGTATGTATGTCAACGACGACGAAAAAAATCATTCAGGGTAGGCAGCTGCATTCCTACCCTTAAAAATCTCATCCATAATACTAATCTCGCAAGGAATGTCATCAGTTCATCCTTGAACCCAAGTTCGGACGTACGGTGAAATATAGCGATTCCTTTTTTAAGCCGAAAAACATGAATTTTGGAAGTTTACCAGGTTATGTTTCCCTTGCCATTTCAATTTGAAAGCATTCAAAACCAATGTTAATCGACACATTCTGTCCCTCCTTCCCTAACTTCCCAATGTTCGCGTAGTGCGATAACGGCAACATAAATCATTTGTGCGCTTTCATAATATAAAAAACAAAACTACTGCCCGTCAAAGTTTCCTTAAATTTGGGCTTTTTCAAAAATTTAATTGCCTTCCATACTTAGGTGGCGCTACAGTTCGGGACGAACCTGGGCCTGCCTTCCATATTTGACTTTAAAGAATGGTCAGTATTTTCTCTTATACATCACTAGTAGCTCTATCAGATATGCTGAATATCCTTTTATATAGAGTATAGTTCGTTAATTTTTCAAAAGAGGCTGTTAAGTATAACGCCGGATGGATCAGCCAAACTTTCACAGGAACCACCCCAGGACTAAACTATATTCACCCCGAAAATTTTATAAAAATCCTTTGGGCGGCTTAGGAGTCATACCGGACATACAAACATACATCCATTGAGATGTTCATTCAAAGTAGCCAGATGCATTCCTCCCCTAGAGAGTTTATCCCGTAATACTTACTCGTCTCAGTTAGCCATTTCGGACGTACCGTGAAATAAATGGGATTCTTTTTTAGCCGAACAACAACACCTTTTATCCTTCCCCTCTCTGTCATCCTAATGCTCGCCCAGTGTACTTACAAACATTAAAGGGGAAACAAATAGTCCGTTGTGCGCGTGTTAATTATATAAAAAAAAGCTGAAGCTTGCTCAATTATTTGAAATATTAGTTTAATTATCTTCCGTTGCTCTGAAATCTCTCAAGAATCAAAGAAAAAACTTGAATACCCGGGTCTACAGTAAATGCTTTGAGTTGTATTTGGGCTTTCGTTCTTTATTGACCCATTTTTTATTTTTCGTTTCCGTACAATTATGTATGTACATTACCTTTCGCTTTTAGGTTGTTCATAATGGCTGAAGTCCCCTTGCTACAACACTTACTTACAGGTATTTGTCCTTCATAGGCTCCGATTAATTTCGGGTGAACCAACTTTTCATAAATTTTTCGATCGAATTTCAGCAAGCAGCAAATTGAACAAGAATGTTTTTCCAGTGCCTTCAGTTGCGTCAAGGAAAATAATTCCACCACTTGAAAATATGCACAAATTATGTTTTAATTTATTTGCGAGTAACGGCACCCTTTGATAAAATTGTGAACAATAAACAATAAAGTAAATTTTGAATTTGTGTGTGTTTATAGGAGTCCAAATCTCGACAGCAATTCGACTTGTAACGAGTTTGATGCGCTGTCTGATTCCATCTCGAAAATTGTTTCCCTTTGTCCTCGCACTGAAATCGTTATTGCGGGCGATTTCAATGTACACAATTCCAATTGGCTCGGCTATTCTCGTCAGACAACACCCGAAGGAAGGTATGTCGAGCTCTTTGCCGGGTTACATCACCTTACCCAACTGATCGATGTGCCAACGCGTATACCGGATGTTGCTGGGCAAGCCGCCCATACCCTTGACTTGTTTTCTTACTTCTCACCCTGATAAATATACCATTAGTATAACTTCTCCATTTGGCACTTCAGACCAATGTGTCATTTCAGCTAATTTCTCATCCTCCACCCATCCAGTTAAAGAAAAACTTCCCACCACGACCGTTTGGCAATACGAGAAAGCCAACTTGGAATATTTTTTTCCGACACTTTAACTGGTCACTGCTGAAATGATCACAAATGTGATTCTTCTAGGGATGCGTGCTTTTATTCCTAATAGAGTAAAAAGCATCAAACCTAAAGAAAAGTCTTGGTTTAATTCTGAGTGTAAAGAAGCTATCAGGCTCAAAGAAGTAAGTTTTCGTTCTAACAAAGCCAACCCTACAGAGGAAAATCGGAAAAAGCACAAACAAGCAAGAAACTCATGCAACTGCGTTATTGAAAGAACCAAATTTTTGCATGACCAAAAATTACGGCAAAAAATTCTGCACTGTCCCAAAGGCAGTAAAAATTTTTGGTCATTTGTAAAAAATATTAAAAACTCCTCAACATCTTCGGTTCCAACGCTCATCGACAATAACAAACCAATTGTTTACTCTTCAGAGAAGGCAAACTTGCTCGCTGCCAGCTCCACGCTGCCGCATAGCAACGTTGTCCCCCTGTACTTGAGAATGTAAATTATTCCATGGGACAGATTTTTTTCGCACTCGTACAGTAGCAAGAGTTCTCAAAGATCTCGATATACACAAATCCGCTGGCCCGGATGGTATACCCCCGATTCTTCTGAAGAGGTGTTCTTCCACACTGGCAAAGCCACTGCGTAAGCTTTTCCATCGCTCCTACTCTTCTGGAGTCTTAGAAGAAGATTCCATCTAGGAGATGGAAAACAGCATTTGTCCAGCCTGTCCTTAAGAAAGGTGACCCATCCTCCCCCTCCTCCTACCGACCCGTAGCACTGACATCCCTTCTTTCTAAGGTCATGGAAACACTGATTAACCGTCAGCTTAAGGAATGTCTCGAAGATCGAAAGCTTCTCCATGACCGTCAGTATGGCTTCCGCAGCAACCGTTCTACTGGTGATCTGTTGGCATATCTCACCGAACAGTGGAACAAATCTTTACATCGTTTTGGTGAAAGTAAGATTATTGCACTTGATATCTCCAAGGCATTTGATAGAGTTTGGCATGAAGCTCTCTTATCGAAAATGCGTGCTTTTGGGATCGATGATACTCTTGTTCGTTGGATTAGAAGCTATCTTCTGGACCGTTCAATACAAGTTGTGTTGGACGGATTCAAGTCTGATTCCCACAAAATAAATGCTGGTGTGCCCCAGGGCTCTGCTCTGTCTCCGACTCTTTTCCTCATTTTTATAAATGATCTTCTGTCTGTTACTTCTAATCCACTTAACTGTTTTGCTGACGACTCTACCCTCAGCTTTTCATATTCGTTCGATAATTCACGTCCTTCGCCTTCGGACGTACAATTGCAACGGTACCATATGTCAAGCTCATTAAACTCTGATTTATACAGCATTGTCAAATGGGGTAATAGAAATCGTGTGGAGTTTAATGCTTCGAAAACTCAATGCTGTCTTCTGTCGTTAAAGCTAAACATACCCCCAATGCCATTGTCCATGAATGGCACTTACATCGAAGAAACCGAAAAGCTCTCAGTACTCGGTATGTGTGTCAACGACGACCTCCGTTGGAACGACCATATATATGAGATCGCTAAGCACTGCTAAGTGCTTAGGTTTTCTGTATCGGTGTAAGAAGTACTTTTCCCCATCTGATCTGGCTACAATTTATAATGCGTTTATATGCCCTAAACTCGAGTATAACTCCCACCTCTGGGCAGGTGCTTCACAAACATCGCTTCACCTGCTTGATAGAATTCAAAATCGAGCGTTAAGATTGATAGGAAATAGAACTGCCGCTGAAACAATTGCCCCTCTCGAACACCGACGCAATGTTTCATGTCTTTCCTTATTTTATCGTTTCTTTTATAAAAAATGTTCACTCGAGGTAGCCAGCTGCATTCCTCCCCTCAAAAGTTTCGCCCGTAATACTCGTCTTGCTAGGAATGCCCGCGCAGTGTGTTACATTAAAAGGGAAATAAGTAGTTCCTTGTGCGCGCGTTAATTATATAAAAAAAAAAAGGATTTTCTGATCTAAAAACTAATAGTAATTAATGTTGTTTCGCAAACTGCTACTAACATAAACTATACTTTTAAAAATAATGAACTGCGTTTTGAAAGTTGGGAAGTTGTTCTAACTGAGGAGGATGCTTCTAAAGCTTACGACCCGTTCCTTAACATTCTTAAAAGCTATATACGTAGGTCTGAATTCACAATTATAAAAAAGAAATCGCAAACAAGATTACAGCCATGGATAAGCGCATATCTTTTGAAAAAATCAAAGTCAAAAACAAAAGACAAATTGTATTACAAACACCCACTTAACTCAAACTTAAAAAAACGGTTGAAGAAAATGGGCAAAAATGTTAACAAAAAAATTTCCACTTGTAAGGACAACTATTACTTTTCTAAATTCCGTGATGCACAAGGAAACCCCAAAAAGGAATGGAGTATCATCAATAGTATAAGTAATAGAAGCCAACCTTCGCAGTGTAACTCCATAGTTCTGTATGAAGAAGGTACCGAAATCGTAGAAGTAGCAAATACGTTCAATAAATTCTTTAGTTCTGTGGGAAATTTATCGACCGAACCTAGCTGTGAGTCGACTTGTAACCGATGTGTAAGCGTAGAACGAGTAACCATTGGTAATAGCTTCTTTTTTGATGAAATTACTGGGTTTGGGTACCCTCAGGTACTGAACGTTGGTGTTCCCCAAGGGTCCGTTTTGGGACCTATACTGTTTTTGGTATTTATAAACTCCCTGTTTTCCCTGCCTTTTGCAGGTAAAGTCACGGCTTTTGCAGATGACCTTGGCATCGCCTATGGTTCAACGCGCCCCCTGAATCTGTTAGGTGAACTTAACATGACATTCACTTGCTGAGAATATGGTTTGCAACACAGGTTAATTGTAAGTAGGAAAACCAAACTAATGTTTTTCAGTTTGAGTTATGAACCACCTCATGTTGATATTGATTTCCACTCTTATGATTGCCAGCGTTTCAACATTAATGATTGTACTTGTACAGCAGCGTCCGGAAAAGTTTTTTTTAACGAAAATGTTTTGAAATTGAAGTAGTTAAGAACTTTAAATACCTGGGTACTACTATCGACCAAAACATGATTTGGACACAACATATATCGTACTTGAAGCAGTACTTGCGCTCTCCCGTTAGGTGTCTCTATCGCCTGAAAGTTTTGCGTTAAAAAGACACTTAAAACTGTTTACCATGGAATCTTCCATTAAAAATTACAATATGGAATTATTTTTTGAGGGGGTGCATATCTGACCAATTTTAAGCCGCTTCTCGTTTTACAAAAGTGTGCCATTAGAATAATTTGTAATGCACATCGGCTCGTTCGTACCATAGGTTTATTTAGGTCTCTAGATATACTTCCAGTAAGACATTTATTCTTTTTTAAAGTATCTAACATGTTTTTTTGTGAGAGCTGGCTATATGCAAACTCCAATTTTCCATTCGCGTTACTTGCGTAGCTTAAATCGCCATGTTGTTGATATTAAAGTTTTTCACACAGCCATTTCAGAAATTCCTACAATCGTCTTCCTCTTGAAATAAGAATACTAAGAAATCAAAATAAATTCATAAACAAAGTTCAAGCATTTCTACGCTAAAACGTTTTTGTGTTTTTTTAAATATATAATAGAGATTATTCGAAGTAAAAGGGAATGAAAAGTGTTGAACAAGTGTGGTGATGATGATTTGTAGCATTATTTTAATATGTAACAGTAACGTGTTTTTCTTTTTGTTTCCAGGTTGTATTCCGTGCCGCGTTAGCATTATTCCTGACTCACAAGACAGCCATTCTCGCCTGTGATGATATTGCTGCTTTAGCTAATCTCTTTCGTGATGGTATGATTCGCGATGCGATTGTAACAAATTGTCATGATTTTATCGAAGCTATGTTTAAATTACGTTTGCAACGAAAAGAACTAGAAGCTTTGCGAAAAATTTGTGTTGGCCGTAATAATACATAAACACATAACATGGAAAAATGAAACAGCTCACTCACCAAAAATAACAAAACAAAAAAAAACCTACGAAAACAATACGCCCACAGAAACAAATGAATAAAACAAGTGCAACAAAAAATAATAACTAAACAAACACTTAAAAACAATGTTATTAATAATTTACAATTAAGTACTTATTTAAAACAAAACGTTATGAGTAGTATGTAATGTTTTAATGATAAAAAAAATGTAAGTGTTTTCGTTAGTAGCTTGTAATACCTAATTGTGTTGAAAAAGTAGTTGTAATATTTAAAGTGTAATTGCAAAGATGTATAACTACATAATGTTCCATTAGAAGATAATTTTTCAGTTAAGAAGTTTAAATGTTGATATATTTTCTTAAAAATGTATTGTTGGCTATTTAACTAAGAACTATATTTAATCATACTAAAAGAAGCATTTCTTCAAAAACTATACATTTAAATCCTTGCATAATACCTTAGGTGGCTCGAGTAGTTAGACCTTGGCCTCATGCAATAAGTTTCTTCATCCAGTTCGGTGCCTACTAGTTGCCTCCAGTTTAGGACGCGAAATTGTATGAGGTTCTATTCCACTTGCGGGCCCCAACTTATTCTCGTTATCCAACCTCCGGGATCGAAGCGAAGATTTGTCGGCATTGGTGTCCGTTTTAATTGTTTCAGAGAGGGATTTGCTATTAAAATGCTTTTAAGCCTGTAGATCTGAACGAGGTGTTGTTTTATGTTCTCTCTCCACGAGTTATAAAGTCCATTACTGCCGCAAAGTTGATAGCGGTCTATGATGATGTTTTGTCCAGGACTTCGATTTTGAGTGTCTTTTCTTGATGACTTTGTTTTACTCGCAATGACTGCTAAGCCCATCTTCGCTTTCATATTAATACTCACAAAAGCACTTTGTTTTTTCGATTATGTCGATATCGTAAGTGTTTTTTCCAATATATGCCTTAATATGAAGATTTATTGAGGCTGGCAATTCCCGGCCTTACGTCGCACAGTGGGCAGAATACCGCAAAAGCTGGCAATAAATCAACCATAATAGCTAGGAATGTGAAATTTGCCATCAATACTCTTGATACTATAGTTAATTAATTGTGAAAAAATTTCTTGGCCACGCCCACTTCTCCGCCCACTTTTTGATTTTTTGTTTTTTTTTTTTGCATAGAACGTATGCGCAATATTAAGAGAAAAATTTGTAAAATAGGAAACAAAATAGTAAATGTCGTCTTAAGCACAATTTTAATACCAAATAGTTAACATACACATATACAAAAAAATGGAACCACTTATGGCTCTTCGTCACTCTCATAGATGTCATAGCAACTTTCATTAGATGAAAGAACAGATGGACTTTTGAGCAAATTTATCGCTTCTATCGGTAAATGTTGCATTTTCTTCTTCGGAAGTCTTCGCATACCTGTTATAACTGGATCTGATGATAGTAACAAAAAGTGGAATATGTCCGTATTACTGTTCTCGCGGCTATTTTTCCGAGAATGATACCCCCTATATCTTTTAAAGTCCTTATTACGGGCTTCTTGGGCCTCTTCGCTCAACTGTCCGATGGGTAAAAGAACTGATGATGTTATCTCATTTCCATGGCTCAAATATTTATGGACGGTTGGTGGCATATGATACCACGGATATTTTTCTACAAAATAATTAGCAGTTTCATGGGCAAATGCTCTAAATTTTAACGCATCAACTTCATGACCGCATGACACAACTATCATTATAGTATGCATTTTTTTAATCAAATCTAAATCAAGTTTGGTTATTTCTGCTGAAATATCTGCGTTTTCGAAAAAACCGTCTTGCCGTATTTCTATCATTAGTTTCCAAAACCCGGCTTGGGTTTGTCAACAATCAAACCCAAACGGTTTCGGAATTGTCGTTGAATCTCGTTTTTTGTTTCGGCAACAATTTTTTTATTTTCTTCTCCTCTAGCTTGCCATTGTTTTATTTCTAGTTTATATGATAAATGGAGTAGACACTCAAAAAACCGTATCCATCCGTGTAGCACAGATAATCCAAACTGCAGATTTTAAGTTTTGATTGGCCTGTTTATCATCTCTTCAACTGAATTAAATTCTTTCAACTTGGCATCGCAAATATAACACTTTTGTGTTGAAGAGTTTTCGGTGACGGCATTACACACCTTTCCATCAACCATAGTAAACATCAAATTGTGTTGAACTGAAATAGTTTTTTCACTCACCGTAATAATACTAGGCTATAGGTACTTAATTTGTTCATCTACTCTTTGTTTTTCAGCAACAGATACTGTGGAAGTTTCTTTTACAAATTCAATTTTAAGTGGTCTACATTATCGGGTTGAGCTGGGACGAGGATTTTGCCAAATTATTTTATCACCAGAAACTAAACGAAGGGGAACAAGACATGTGATAAAAACAGCTGAGTCATCTGCATCAGAACCAGATGTTGATCTTTTCAACTGTTCCGTTTTGTACCGTTTTGTTCTTTCTGAACCTTCTGCAAAAGAAATATTTGGACGACCTCGTTTGGTATTTGATGAAGACTTGTATGTAAATCGAACAGATGATGCCAATTGTCATTGTTTTTCAAAAACCGTGCTTCTATGCGATGTGCTTTTTCCCAGTGAGATTTAAATTTTGCTTTGAATTGTGTGATTTTGTCATCAAAATTATTTTCAAACGGCACACTGCATTTCGCCCGGCTTTTAATTGTTTGCCTTAAAAACTCAATTTGACTATCCAGTCCTTTGCAATTCGAATTCTTCATTATATTGTATAGCTCTTGCCTTGTAATAATCAAGGTTTCTGGAGTTACGGCCCCTAAAAATTTATTATAGCTAATATTAATAAAAAAAAAAAATGTTTTTCGTGAGTGACGTCACCAACAAGAAGTTACACAACATATAGGGGAGCAAATTGGAGCAAAAAAACTGAACATATTCTGAAAATAGACAAAACACATAACACAACGACATACAACACTTTGCTGCATCTCGTGGTTAACCCTTCCAAAACGTTTACCAAATTCAGTTACTCGTAAAAATAACACATTTTTTTAAACACTTTTCTAATTTTCAACTCACAACTTAGATAGTAAAACAATTTTTTATTGATAAGTAAAAATAGAATAACTAACCTGAGCTTATTGATTCCATTGTGAAAAAAAATCAACAAGATTGAATTACCGAATAAAAACTTACAGTAAATTTAGTAACGATAGTCAATACACGAAAAACACGTCTGCATTCGATATGAAAACTAAACAAATGCTCCACTTGTGACGATTTGCTGGAGATAACGTGATCTCAATAAATTTTCTCTTTCTCATTTCTTATTGAAGTTCCATTTAATTTCTTTTGGAAATATAACGGAGTATTTCCAAAAGAAATTAAACTTTATAAATTGAATTTTTGCCAGTGAAAGTGGTTTTCTGCCCCATTGTGCGTCGCCCTCGTAATATTGACTAACTAGGCACCCATAGCGGTACAACAGAAAACTGCAAATGATAAATATACTTTTCTCCTCTTTGAGCCATGTTCCATATAAGACATATATGTTGGCGAATTTAGCCCTGATGTCAATTTTCGTTTTTTATTTCTTGGTTCACAATAACAAAGCCACATCTAAATAAGCGCTGTAACAGAAGCCTAACATCGTGGTTTTGCATTCTCTGTTGTAATCTCTGCTTACCGGAGTCTCAGGCTTTCACTGCACATTATATGTTAAGGGGACTAACATTCCATCTACCGACTTGAAGTACAGTGTCCTTATTTTTTTTGCAAAGTTCGTCTCAGTGAATCTGCCCGTATCCGAGGCTTCGATATTAGGGTTTTCTTTTCATGATCGGAAAGTCAGCCCTGGAAGACCAAAGACCTTGCCACCAACGATTTTAGGTGGAAACCTCATCTTCAGTTCAGGTACTAGGCATTCGGTTTTTACCAAGTCGAGGTAAGAGAAGGAGTTTATAGACAGAGTTGGGTTTGTTAAAACCTCTGAAGGACGGTTCCTATTAACACCGAGTTCAAAATGTCATGATTACAGAAATGATATTTTGTCTACATATTCAATAAAAAAATCATAGTTTTGATATTAGTTTAATAAAATAGAATTAGTTATTAATTTGGGTAAATGATATAAAGGCAGTAGTCGAACATTGGCATTTTCTCTTCCGTGATAGGCCGATATTTGCTTACTTAAATGGAAGTAGTTTTTAAGTGGTAAGGTTGGCTGTTTTCGAGATTTGTTTCCATTGTTTTAATTAAAGCAATTTTTATATTTTAAGAAATTTAAATTATGTGTTTAAATAGATGTATTTTCGCGAAGTAACCCCCTGTTTGATAAACATTAGCAAGAACCTTCTATTATTATTATTATTATTTTGGCCTCTTAAGAACCCATTCTTTTCATGTAGTATGACGTAGATTTTTAACATAATCTGTTCTATCGTATTATCTTACAGTAGCAGTCCGTCGTTTTAGTAGTGTACCAAGCTCACATACCTATAATATAAAAGCTGTTGAAGAATAATTGAAATAAATATCCACCTGGCTTGCCATTCCTAAAATGGTTATAAGTTATAACCCAACTAAAAAATGCCTTAGCTTGAAATCAACGTCCAATTGTAGTTTGAAAGTAAGCCATGGCTCATAAAATGTTGTTTTAATTATAGTAATTACTTCTCATTAATAAATTTAAAAATTATTGCAACTAGTTCTTAGTGCAAGTCTTTACAAAGTTCAAACATATGTGCATTTCGTCTATTTTCAAAACCAAAGGGCAATCCAATAAAGTCTAGCAAAATAAAAATGATCGGATGTAAATGTTTTGCTAAGCTCGAGTTCTTGTAATATTGTTGCCACCTGTCGGCTTCAACTATAGTGAGCATACAGGTAACTCCATGATGACATACAACATTACATTAAAATTAGTTTAGCCGTTTAGAAGTCGAAGCATTAGAAACATCAATTTTAATTATAAAGTTATAAGGTATACGTATTTGGTTTTAAATATTTCTTAATATTATATGAGTTGTATTTTCCTTATGCGGCAATAAAGTTTGGTCGTTCCGTATCGAGGATTCTTAAAATGGTACTCCATCTTTGCTATGTCATCATCATTTAATTTGTAAAATATGTAGCTTTGTTAAAAGCTGGAATCACCAAGTCATAGGTTTTGGACTTTAATCTCCTGAGTCGAGTAGCAATCAGATCCATACAGTTTTCTATACTTAAATGGTTTCAAGTTTATTTTTTTTGGATTGCTTAAATTGCTTGAAAAATAATTCCACATTCTCATTTTGAATAGGCTATTTTTATACAGCCCAGTTGCACCAATTTATTTCCCATTTTGCTAGGTCGTTTTCGAAACGTCTCTTATTTTGTATCGAATATCTGTTAAGATTTGCTCAAGGAAATTACGCTTCTTTAGTTGATGATTTTATAAAGAAGAAAATCAATACCCCAATAAAATTGGAATTGCTTGAATAGTACCTATTATAAATCTTAAGGTCACATCGCCTTACAGAAAATAGCATTAACTCTAAGTTATCCAATTTCGATGATAGATTTAATCATGTTCAAAATATTTACGTAAACACCTAATCACTCATAGAAAGTTTTTCATATGCTTTTGTTTGATAGAGGAACACACCTAGAGCAACAAAAACAGTTTTGGCAACTGATATAAAGATCAAATAGAAAATTTTGAATATTTTGCTTAGGCTCCTACCGAAGTATGACCTTATAAAGTATATTTATATGATTTAAAAAAAGGAATTAATTTCTAAAATGGAGTAAGACGGAATATTGTTGATCTAAGCTATCTGAACAACTTCGCCTTTTTCCATCATTAAAAGCAAATTTTTGTCCTTGGATTTCTTTAAGCCATACAAATTTTTATAAAATTTTAAAATTCTACTTTATTGTACTTTTTCTATACAAACTAATGTGTAATAGATATTTTGTTTGAAAAATGTTAAGAGCTCTAGTTGTGTGTAATTCTTGTTTTGATACTCTTTATTTAATAATCACATCCCAAGAGAAATATACACTTACATAAATGTTATGTTAGATACATTTTTTAATGAAGAGAAATGTACAAATATTTCTATAATTAACAAGAAAATACTATTTGTTATAAGTTCTAAATAGAAAAAATTATACATATACCTGCATATTTTATATTAAATTTTTATTTAAAGTAAAAACACAACTTTTGTTTTGTTATTGTGATTGACCCCTTACTTTTCAGTCAACATTTTGTATCGCTCATTGCATTACATCTTTAGACTAGATGTACATACAATTTCATAAAACTAAAAACAACAACAAAAAACATTATCCATACGGCATTATGCATACATAAATATGTCTTAAAAATAATAGATTCATGAAAAAAATATACATAAAAAGATTTAATAAGAAAAAAACAATTTAAAGGAAGACTTAATTTCACATGAAACGATTTTTGTTTGTCAGTTAATTTCCTTGCAAACTTAATTTGGTACACAATGCGGTCCGCAAAGTGGTTCAGATGAAAGTGCCAGAGATGTTAGAAGAGTTCTTCGTCCAGGATGGACTCCAAGATTCTCCCAGTTGATCCATGATAAGCGTGCAGTTAGATCTAAAATCATAAAAAAACATTACACTATAAAAATTCGTAGAAGATTTTGGTTAGCTGAAAAAGTGAAATCAATATACGTTTTGTTTTTATCTTCTTAAACGATAGGTGCCTTGCATTCTTGGTTGGTTTTTTATATTTATTTATAACAACTATTTGATTCTTTCTTTGTATTATTAATTATTACAATGGGGCGGCAACACGAGAAGCTAAAACGCGTTTTTATTTGACAGTTTACAATGTGTAAAAATATATTTGTAAATGATATAATTATATTTCTACATATATCTCGTCCGCACTAAAGCTCTTGTCCGTGCGTTTATGGAAGCCTTTACATCTTAGCTTATCCTTTTTTTTCACTAAGTTGTGTTTTCGTGGAAATTTTGGCTAAAATCTGTTTTTCATAGACATTATTGAAAAAACAACACGAGTGAATTAGAACTTAAGTTTTATTAAAGCACGACAATACTAAAAAAAAAAACAGCTTACAACTCGTTGGATGAAATTAAGTATATGAGGTGGAAAGAGGAGTATGTTGCGAAAATGACAAACAAAACTGGTTTTGTACTTTGAAAGTATGTAGTTATGTTATTATTTAAGTGCACAGTGTAGTAAGTACACATACAAACCAGTTATTTTAATTGTTGTTACAATAAATAAGATAATAAGAAATGGAATAATCGAAAAGATTTAAATTGAATTTATTTATAAATAACGTTTACTTACTGGTATGAGTTTTTAATTTGTACGACAAAAATGGACCCAAACGAATATTGGATATTAAAGAACGCACTTCTATTTCTAATACTCTACAAGAAAAGCTTTCGAAATACACAGAAGTTGTCAATTTTAGCAACAATTTTGAATGAAATAATTTAAAATTGTTAGTCTATTCGCAGCAGTCCTTTTTTGCTTATAAATGAGAGAAAAACATCAAAGCGATCTTTTGATATATCTATGCCCAAAAAGTTGTTGATCATTTATAACCCCATACGTTACCATTAAAAATGAAAAGTAAGGCTAGTCTTGTGAATACAGAATTAGAACCATTCAGGTCTATCTACGATACCGTCCAGCCTATACTTTTGTGAAGGGAATTCTTATCTCCTCTACAGATTTTATATCTAAGAAGAAGCACAGAGTTCCTTTTATTGGAAGTGGGTGGTGTTTGTAATATTGTGTATTTGATTTTTGGATTTGATTGAATTTTGATTGATTTTGAAACTATATTTTAATTATCAGCCCATAACCATAAATCAAATATACGATAATATTTGATAAGTATCTACACAATTAATAAGTCGCCGCAGGATGGCGAAGATTCGGTGAATGGGCCCAAAACAAGATTGCCGAGCATCCCATTTAAGAAAAAATGTGCACGAGTGGGTCGCACGTACTTGCTCTTATGCGCCTAATTACATTGGAAGGCATTTAGTTTTACATTTGACAAAAACAAATAACATAACATTGAAAATAACACAGTTTGAACTTATAAAAACTATCAGAACAACAATGCTTTACGGTTTTTAGTAAAAATGAAGTAAGCCTTCACACGTCTTAAATAACAAAGAATTTATGAAAAAAGTATTTCGAAAATTGTAGAAAAAATTTTTGAAAAAAAAAATTTGTTTGAGATTTTGGTATGCAGTTTTTTAGATTTTATTTATATACACCTAATTTTTAATTTTTAAATTTTAATTTTAATTTTGATAAGTTTAAAAATATTTAATTTAAAAAAAAAAATAATACAAACATTAATTTTAATTTGAAAAAAAGTTATTTAAAATTTTGATATGTAGTATTACATAATTTGGGTACCTAGATCTTCTCAAATAAAAAATTTGACAGATATCCAAAGAGCCGTTACCGAGAAACTCAACAATTAAAAAAATCGTTATATGAAAGGTAACGTTAATAGACTTTCGCCGTAAATTTGGTTCTAATCAAATAATAGATAATACCAACAAAAAAATTCTCAAAAAATTTCATCAAAATCGTTGGAGCCATTATCGAGAAAAATAAGATTTTCCTAAACGGTCATATGGCAGGTACCGTTATTTTTAGGCCTAAAAATAAATTTTAATTTCCCTTCTGGGGAATGCCAAAAGAATCACACACACCAAGTTTGAAGATAATCGCTCAAGCCGTTTAGGCAGCAGCTCGTTATACATACTGACAGACAGACAGACAGACAGACATTTTTTCTCGATTACTTTTTAAGACTTCTCTATGATCGTAATGTCATGTTTCATTGTTATCTCAATTTTTTTATATTCACGAATCCTAAACTTGCCTTATAGTCCCTATAATCGCAAGTAAAAACCTTTTTGTTATGGTGATCGTTTATCAACATTTTTGATAAACTCTGAATTCTACACTGCTCTTCACATGATTAGATGCACAATTTTTTGATGACAAACATTTAAATTGTTTGTGGGTGTGTGCATCAATTACCAAAAAACTGCATTTATTAGAAGGGTTATTTAGTTCTCAATAAAAAACAAAAACAAATGGCAGATAAATGGAATTTAACGGTTCTTTTTTCTCTTTCTTGCCTATGATCTAAGAAAAAGTGCAGTTTTTTTTGTTCACATGATTAGACGCACCTATAAAATGTCGATAAAAAAACGAAGCTACAATTAGCTCCTCACATGTCTCATACTGCTTACCTCCTTCGTAAGTTTAATGCGTAAGCCATCCCCAAACATTTTCAATTATATTGATATCATGTGAATAAGGTGGCCACGGCAACAATTCCACATTTTCGTCGGCAAGAAAACATTTAATCACGCGAGCGTTGTAGATTGACGCATTATCTTGCTGAAATATCCACTGTAGATGCCCAAACAGTTCTTTAACTGTTTAAAAGCTGATTGTAAGAGAGCTTTGTAAGAAACTCCCGTCATCTTGTTGGGAACGAAAATCAAATCGAACGCCCCGTAGTATGAAATGGCTCCCCAAACAATAACTCCTACTTGTCTTGAATGGGTGGCGGGTCAAAAACTTGTCCTCCTTGCGAAGATCGTGGAAGTAGTGGTTATACCCACCAGGGCCATCCAAATTAAATTTTTGTTCGTCAGAAAAAACCACATTTCGCCAATTCCGCGAACTTCCAAGATTTGTATCCCACGTCATGTGAAGCCGTGCGATCTCTAACCGCTGTTCTTTTCTAACGGCGTTTAGTGGAGGCTTTTTCTTTAGTTTTTTTTAATTTTAGATGTTCAGCACTCAAAATAGTTCGCCGAACAGTTGATGTGCTGGCAGTTATCCCAGCTTTTTCTTTAATTTTGCTCGTGGATAGAGCTGAATTCGACGCGATTCGAATATTTTTTCTCTTGTTCTGAGGTATTAAAGCTTCTCTTGTTCTTCCCTTGTAGTTTTTACCGTATTAGGCACTGTTTTTTATGTAATTTATCACCACATGGTCACTTCGTCCTATTTTTTTGCCAATGCATCTCATTGAAAAAACTTTCGGAGTGCAGCGCGTCGATTTTGCCTTTTTCTTCTGCGGTCAAAACTTTTTTACCCATTTTCAATTAAAATCAGTAAAAAATTAATTCTAAATACTTAAACTTTCAAACTTATTCAAATCCACGCAACAGATCACTACCAACTAACGAATTTAAGGTGTGCGTCTAATCATGTGAACAAAAAAAATGCACTTTTTCTTAGATCATAGGCAAGAAAGAGAAAAAAGAACCGTTAACTTCCAATCATTTGCCATTTGTTTTTGTTTTTTTATTGGGAACTGAATAACCATTCTAATAAATGCAATTGTTTGGTAATTGTTGCACACACCCACAAACATTTTAAATGTACATATGTCAAAAAAAAATTGTGCTTCTAATCATGTGAAGAGCACTGTATGTACATTTTAAATCTATTTTGAGTTGTTCTTTTGATAAATTTGTTATTACGGCTTTCAAAAATAACGATACCAATCAATCATTCTATCAGCCACAAATTTGTTGTTGATAGATAAAATATTATCAAGTATTCGTGCCTAGATTTTCTTTTAAATACAATTTATACTCTTTAAAATGTCTTCCGTGAAATTGTTTTTTCAAAAAGCAATTCTGAGGAATCGCACTTTTTGGCAAGGACTGGCTTTGGACAGATTCCTTTGGCCAATTCTCGATTTTCCCCATCAACACTTCCGCTCTTTGGAACGTCAAACGTCAAATTAAAACCCATTCATAATTATGTTTTGATCGGTATTCACAATCGGTTTAAAATTATTTATTGATACTCATAATACCAAATCATCAATTATACGATAGAAGTTATCATGTTTCAAATAAACGATATTTAATAGCCATAATAGGTCTGTGTCAAGCAAGCGAAAAGCACTATTTTATTCTCTTTTACAACTGGTGTTCTGCAACCCCTCCGTCAAGGCTCAAAGCTGGGTTGGGAAGAGATGCAGTTTCTTTTGGAGTTACAAAAAATAATTCATTTATTAAAATAATAAATTCAGTATTCGATTAAGAAATAACTTCACTTGAACATATAATAAAAACATTCTTACTTGCGATTATAGAGACTAAAAGGCAAGTTTTGGATTTTTTAATATAAATAAATTGCACGACTGGATCGCACGTACTTGTTCTTATATTCGAGGCAAGTGGTAGCTGTCCTTCTTGGTGACATCGTTGAGCCTCCGGTAATCCACGCAGAATCCGTCCTTTTACACTAGTCACCGGGTGATGCCCACGGACTTTTTGAGTTTTCGATTAGATCGTCTTTTTCTTCTTTCCGTATACCATAGGGATCTCAACGGTTCGATACCTTAACTCTTGCATTCGAAGGTCTATGATTACCTCATGTGCTTCATGAAAGATCATAGATAGATAGATAGATCATAGATCCTATGATGCATTCGTCGCATATGTCGGCTACCAAGAATGCATGTGAGAAGGTCAACCCTGCCAATTGTATCTTTAGAAATACTTCCCCGTATACTTTTGCTGCTTCTTCGGTAGCTGTCTTCAGAGTGTACCAGCTTGGTGTTGTGGGGCCAGGACGTCTGAACAAGGTCTCTGCTGATTATGGAGGCTGTGGCACCTGTGTCCGTGCAGCGTGTAGTTTGCGAAACTTGGATGATGGTCCTTGGGGCGTCGATTCCATCAACCAACTTCAGCCTCGCCTGCCGTTGATCAGAAGCTTGTCCAGCAGTGTGATTGTTATTTCTGCCAGATGCTTCGTCATTCTGCCTCCTCCTTGCGCAATGTGGGCAGCTTACCTGTATAGGTGGAGATCTGCATTGTCGCTGTAGGTGTCCTAGCTTGTTGCAATTCCAGCATCTCATTTGACCTCGAGCAGTGTTTTTTGTCTTTCAATGTCGACGCGTTGACATGAGCACTCTATCGGACCCATTTCCTGACGCGATGCCTACCTTGCGAAACTTGGTCTACTGCTTCCATTGTCAGGGCAAATGCTAAAGCCTCAGCCTTGTAGCGTTTCACCTCTTGTCTGGACCCTTCGGCGCAACTGGATTCAGTTGACTTGCTGCATGTGGTCTACCCCAAATCTCATCTTGATTGCTTTGGCCATGGCATCATAATCACGTTATTTGTCTTCAGGAATGGTGTGCAGCAATTCGGCAACTGTTCCTCTGAGCGCAAGCGTAAGAGCAAGTGACTTGTCTTCGTTGTCTCAGTTATTCGTCAATGCTGCAGCTTCAAACTGCTTTTCATAAATTGGCTATGATGCTTGACCATCGAAGACAGGGTGCATTTCTTTTCTTTATGGGCCATCGCTCGAATATTCCCGAACATTCTGCTTCTTAAAAGAATTAAATTCCTTAGCCAGATGTTCGTACTGTTGCTCTACACTTCCGAACTTTTCTTCCAAGTTTTCTGTTTTGGCTTCGAATTTCTGATCGATTGTTTGAAGACTTTTTTCGAAGAGAATATTCTGTGCATCGAGTTTGTTTTCAAGACCATCAAATTTGCTTTCGAGAACGTTCTTTTGTTTTTTCTAGAACGTTCTTTTGTTCGCTTAGTTGATTCTGGAGAACTTCTAAAGAATTCTCTTGCTCATTCTTTTGTTCTTTGAGAACGTTCTTTTGTTCCTCGAATTTCGACGGAATCAACTTCATGAAAGCAGGCATTTCATCGGCCATACTTACTCTGCTCTCCATTTCTTTTTCCACAACATCGAACAGCATGGTATCGGGGTCTCCACCATCTTGAGTGAAGATTCCTTTTTCCTAATTCTTCTTTCAACTCAGCTGTTATCTATTGTTCTATTTTGCGACCCATTCCATTGTATATACATTTTCTATAGTACCCTCATGGTGGTCATTTTTCGTCTGGTCATCTTCCTGGTTGATTCGAAACTAACTCTAATCTAAATAGTGAAGACGAGAACCTTAACCGATATTTTACAAGTATTTAATACACTTTTGTTGTCTGTACATATTCTATATTTACACCAATTGGCAATTTCAGCACGCTGCATTGCGACTTGATTAAGAACTAAAAAAATAATGCTTCATGATAGTACTGATTCGAGTTCGATTTAGTAGTCAGACAAAACGTATTGCAAATATGTAGCATACTTTAGGAGCATGGTTGTTGTACACAATAAATGTTGGTTGTTGTACAAAATGAATCCCACAGATGTCGTTAATTTACAAACAAAATGTATCCTCTGAATATCTTAACTTGTTGCCACATCACATTATCCCCTCTTAGTTTTGTTCGTCCTGAACAAGCACATCATTATTGTTTCCGTGGTAACGATGCAGTCGATCCACATGGACAATTTTCATTTTTGCTCTTGGTCCTCGTTGGATTCGAAAAACGGCACCATTAATGCGCGTAACAACTTGGTAGGGACCTTCCCAGTCCTGCTGAAGCTTGGGCGATTTTCCCTTTCTGCGATGTGGGTTGTAAAGCCGTACCAGATCTCCCTCGTTTAATTCAGGTGCTGTTGCTCTCGCATCATATCTGGTCTACATGCGGTCACTCGCAATTTTTATGTTGTTTCTTGTTCTCTGGTGAATGTCGTTGATCCTTTCTCTAACATCCAACACGTAGACCTCTTCGCATAGGAAATCCGAATTTTAGCTCACTTGGAAGCGGAGTGTATCCAGTTGTACTATGAACCGCATTCCGGTAGGCCATACAATATAAAGAAATTCGCGGATCCCAATCCCGTTGGTTCTCGTTCACGACTTTGGACAGATGTTCCTTCAAGGTCTTGTTAAATCGTTCTACCATTCCATCAGACTGTGGATGAAGAGGTGTTGTCCTTGTTTTCTTTAGCCCGAGTGATGCGCATACTTCCTGGAATACCTTCGACTTGAAGTTTCGCCCTTGGTCGGAATGCAATTCCATAAGCACCCCGAACCTGCAGACCCGAACTAGCATCCACGTCTACAATAAATGTCTTGCCAGGGGTGGGGTAAGCTAGTATTGGTGCCTCACAAAGTCGCTGTTTTAGATGTTGAAAGCTTCTTTCGCACTCGCCTGTCCATTTAAATTGTCTACCCTTGTCAGTTAGCTGGTGCAGAACCTCCTGTAATATGTGGCGAGTCCGAGAAAGCTTCTCAGCTGGTGTTTGTCTGCGGGATCTGGCCAATTTTTCACGGCTTCGATTTTCTCCTTGTCTGTTTTTGCTTCATTTGACGATATCACATGTCCCAAGTACTTCACCTCAGCTTTGAACAGAGCACATTTCTTTAGATTTAGTTTCAAATGTGCTGTTCGAATTCGTGTAAACACCTCACGATGTTCAGCGAACGTCTTTCCCACAACGATGACGTCATCCAAGTACACCAGGCAGGTTTTCCATGTCAGACCCTGTAACATACGTTCCATTAAACCCTCAAAGCTGTTTACACAAGTCAAATGGCATAACGGTAAGCTGCCATAGTCCATTTCCCGTTGTGAAAGCGGACTTTTCTTTGTCTTCTGGATGGATCCGTACCTGCCAGTAACCACTTTTCAGATCGAGGGTAGAAAACCATTTTGCTCCAGAAAGGGTATCATCTATTCGAGGCAAGGTGTAGCAGTCCTTCTTGGTGACATCGTTGAGCCTCCGGTAATCCACGCAAAATCGAGTGCTGCCGTCCTTCTTTTGCACTAGTGCAACGGGTGATGCCCACGGACTTTTTGAGTTTTCGATTAGACTGTCTTTTTCCATGGTCGATTTCATCTCATCGACTTCCGCCTGTTTTGCAAATAGAAGTCTTCTAGCTGGTTGTCGGATCGGTCTGCTATCGCCAGTGTCTATGCGGTACTGTACTAGGTGTGTTCGACCATAGTCTCCATCCTGCGATGCAAATATATCAGCAAACTCGCCAATGAGATTTTAGGCTATGGTTTTCTGCTCCGGATTTAGCTGAGAGTTTCCGAGGATAGCATTACATACCTTGGCCAATTTCGTTGGGGAAACAGGACTCGCAGATTCAGATGTTGTCGATATAGCTTAAAAAGTCCTCTTTATCATCTGTTTCAACGAAATAGAATCGGTGGTTCCCAGAATCACCCTCCAAACGCGTCCAAAGAACTGCCTCTGAAGATGGTGGTAGGACTTTATCTCTGCTTATAACCGCCCGAATATTCACAGCGTTCTCGTGTCCGTATACCATAGGGTTTTCAACGGTTCGATACCTTAACACTTGCATTCGAAGGTCTATGATTACTTCATGTGCCTTCATGAAATCCACTCCTATGATTCGTCGCATATGTCAGCTATCAAGAATGCATTTGAGAAGGTCAACCATGCCAGTTTTATCTTTAGAAATACCTCTTAATATATAATACTTTTGCTGCTTCTCCGGTAGCTGTCTTCAGAGTGTAGCAGCTGGTGTTTTGTAGCCAGGACGTCTGAACAAGGTCTCTTGATTATGGAGGCTGTGGCACCCGTTTTGATAGTGGCCACACATTTTCGGTTTCTGATGACTGTCTCCACTTAGTTGCTGATTGAACTTTATTTTGATTTGGGCCAAAAAAGGCAATTGTTTTTTAAAAAATTCCCAAAATAGCAATGGAAAGTTGTCTCATGGTCAAATTGCGACCGAAGTCGCACAACCCAACCGTGGCTCAACCCACTCTCGTTCAAAACGATTTGCTTGGGGCTAAAAATGAAAAACGCCTATTGTTTCTTAATCCACACTATTTATATATTTCAGCTATATTAATTCGTTTCCCTGACCCTGTCTACTAATTCGGAATAAATAATTCCACCAAAAAAAATGTTCATATAAAATGTTACCAAGACGAGACCATAAAAATTTGATTTGCATTTAACGTAAACCCCAAATGTTGCATGGATTCACACGACTGCACAGTGCACACCACTGGTAAATTTTCCCAAAAACATGGCCAAAATAATTTTTTGTGTATTTTCAATTCATTATTGCCTGATAACATAAAAAATAGATAGTTTTGAAGGAAAAAAAGATTTTTAACTAAATATAGAACCAAATTCGGCTTTAAATGTGTGAAAAAAGATAAAAATGTTACTTTTTTGGCTTTTTCACATAAAAATAAAAGACATAGAATTTCTTCCATTGAACAATTTTTAATACAATTTTTGTACACTAAATTTGTTTTAAAAAAGATAACAAAATACAATATAAATAGTAATAAATAAGTAAACATAAATAAACAAATTATATGAACATAAATATATGACTTTGGAAACTCAAACCAATTCTGCTAGCCTAACCTCTGGTTCTATTAAAAACTGAAGTACTTCTGATGGTAGACTCGTTTTTGTTTTTGGGATTAGTTTCATTTAGCTGCTTATTAATGGATCAGATGAAACCAAAAGATTATGAAAAACATCTTCGATATTTTGCTTCCTTGAAAACTTTCTTGCGAAACTTTCTCGAAAACGCTTAATGTCTTTGTTTCGGGATTCTTGCGCTTCCTCGCCAAGCTGCCCAATTGGAAGAATAGTTTCTGATATAATTTCAGGACTGTGAATTAAAATTTTATGGACAGTTGTGGGCATATCGACCTATTTGAATGAGAAATCCACTCGATATTCTTAATAGAATAACTCGAAATCGGCATATGATGTCTGCATTTTAATTTGATATTTTCGACAAAATACCAGAGTCGTGGAAAAACCGACGGGCAGTGTTGCCATCATTCGTACATCCATAACCGGGTTTTGGTTTGTCCACTAACAGCTCCATTCGGTTTTTGAAAGCTTCTTGAATTCTTTTCTTGTTTTCTTTCTTTTTCTCTTATTTTCCTGACCACGAGCTTGCCATTATCCTAGAGGCTGCTTATATGAGACATGAAGTAAACATTCAAAAAATCCTATCCAGGCATTCAAGGAAGATAACCCAAACCTCAGCTTCGATTTGTCTTGGACTTGTTTGCTCAAAACCAAGTCTATTTTATTAAAATCCTTTGATGTAAGATTACAAATGTAACATCTTTGATTTTAACTGGTTTCCGTAATTGCACTACAAACCTTCCCGTCAATCATTGTAAGCAGCATTTTATGCTTAACTGAAATGTTTCCATTTAAACGCTCAACCACTGTTTCAGTCAAATTAGATATTTGATTTTCAATATGATCAAATTCTCTAACAGTTACATCGGTTGCCTCGTGAACAAATTGAATTCGTATTGGTCTACAGTACCTTGTGGATGAAGGACGAGGATTTTTCCACAAAATAATTTTACTGCGTGACTGGGTCACCCGATACTAACTGAATTGGAACGAAAGATGTAAGGAACATGTTGGCATCTGAAATATTTGGCTCGGTGAATCTTTGCTTATATTCACTCATGCCCGAACTTCCATCGCATCCCCATTAAGAAACAAGGTGAATATCACTCTTTTCACTAGTGTGCAAAGTTACTATGACATCTTCCATTCCTTTGAATAAGCGACGAATTGTATGGTCAAGCAATCTTTGAAGAGGTGTTTCTGCCATTGATTCAGTTATGAGCAAGTTTTCAGGATAACATTTTTTGTTGGTTTCTAATATTGCTGCATAGTTTGGATATATATTATGGTTATTATGCTTTATTGCCGGTTCTCTAAGGGCTTCCTATGCTGTATATGGAATAATTTCTTGATCCATTTTCTTAAGAGCCTTTTGGTACTTCTCCGCGCGTGAAGGAGTTGAAAAAGTAATGTTTTTCATCACATTTGAGGAGTCAACTCTTCATTGTTTTCGAAGTTGCATTTGCGCAGCATAGCTTAATTCTTCGGGAGTATAATTAGAACGCAAATGTTCTGTTTTTCGTCTCTTTGATCTATCGCTTAGATTCGAAAAATTAATTTTCGGACGCCCAACAAAACGATGAGCTCGACATTCCAACGGAATTTCACTTTGTAGCCAGCTTACCTTAAAAAGTTGTTGTAATTTCTAGAGGCCCGCAACCATCTCCTTTTGTGATCATGAGCAAAATCACTCAACATTCTACTTATTTGCTCTGAAATCTGAATATTGGTTTTATTTTTAGCCCTTCCTTCCAAAAAATTGATTGTTTCTGTTATGTACGTGAAGTGCAACTTCTTAAATAATAAGAAAGCTGATTTCTTAAAAGAAAAATAAAACTTGATTTTGATCCAGTGTAAAAAGAAAAAATCAAAATTAAAAAAAATGACCTTCCTTATCATCTTTAAGAGCCAATATTAAAAAAAAGTCGCAAAAAGTCGCAATAAATGTTAACGTTTTCTGATTGGGGAAAAAGAAACCTAAATTAAAAGCTTATTTTCATTACAAAGCAACTTATATTAACTTAACTTTTACATTATCAAACAATTTTTGTTTTGTTTTTCTTTACTAATCAAACATTTCATTAAGTAGCTTCAAAATCAACGAACTACTTAACATATTAAAAAAAAAAAAAAACAATCATCCTCGATTTTACATACCACTAGCAACAGAATCCATGCTTAATTATCTTAGGAACCACAAAAAAAATTAAGAAATATAAACCAATCCAACCTTTCATCATTGACCAAACTTGCTACTGCACTCGTCTATTTAAAGTTGGTACTTTAAAAGCATCGACTGATTAAACCGTTATAATCTGCATCTTATGATCAATGCAGTTTGAAGCTCACACTATTTGTAAACAACTTGGCATAAAAAAACAACAAATCTGAAATTTTTTTCATAGTTTTGGCCATGTTTTTGGGAAAATTTACCTGTGCGGACTGGTCAGAAAATGGAGCATAATGCACTGTGGTTTTTTTTTTTTGCAAGACTGTACAGTATATGGGTTACTGAACTGGCTATAATAAAACTAGGATTATGTGTCTGTAGTGGACACTGCCTTTTATCGTGCAATTGAGGATTGCAAGTTGATAGTTTGCTTAGCATTAGCGATGACAAAATTTCAAGCAAAAATAACATCAGTAAAATGAAACTTTGAAAAATCCTCACCACTTGTATTCCAGTTGGCCCGATCAGCTTTGATTTCTCCTCTCAAACACTTTTCCACATATGTTAAAGGATCATAATCTGTCTGCAAAACCTCTCTTAGAAGCGAAATATACGCTATAGCCAATCGTAACGTATCAATCTTGCTCAATCGCTTTTCGTACGGAAACGTCGGCACATGGACTCGCAGTTCATCAAACGCCGAATTTATGCTACTGCAAGTTTATAAAAAAAATGGAAAAAATATTAGAACTTACAATATTCATAGTTATTTTTTTATTGAAATCATATAAAAAGATAGTTTCAAAATACCCAGTTGGAGCAGACCTCTGGATGCGTTTCCTTTCTCTGATGCTCGCTTGCTGCCTTTGAATTTTGTACGGTGCCGAACTGTAATTGGAAATATTGGCCGGGATGCTCAAATTTGATGGTGTTGGAGAGTCGATACATTCTACAGCTAGATAATTATCTTTGTTAAACTGTTCAATTTGCTTTATTTATGTTAATATACATACCTGTGTGATGTAAATATTGATGTTGAATCTGTCGAATGTTAGAGTTAATTCGAATGTTGTTCGAATTGCTAGAAGGGTGTTGATTTGCATACACGCAAGAAGGTAGTTCATTTATTAAATCTTCATCAAAGTTGTGGAAGGATAATTGACTGCAATAGTAAAGCAGAATTGTTATAGACAAATGCAATATCTACAAATAATTACATAATTAAATCGAAATAATATATGAAATTCCCCAACCAAAGGTTGTTAAAAGCAAAAATTGTATTGAAATATTCAACCAGTGTAAATCTATTTATTTATAACTAAAAATTAATTGCCGAAATATACATATGTACGCGTATATATCTTCTAAAGGACTGCACCAAAATTCGATAATTCGATAAATCTAGTAATATGAAAAGTGAGTGAGTGAATAAAACAAAAGACTGTGAGAGATCTTCAATATATTAACAAACCATTGACAGATTATTGTTCAGTTCTTCAGCTGGCAGTCGTTTTCTTCAGACAGGCCATAATGTCAGGATAACATAAGAAGTTTGTTTTAACAAAATAATAAAATACTTTTTTTTTATTTTCTTTAATTAATTTTTTTTTATTTTTAAAATTAAATAAATTAAATTTAAATTAAAATAAATTTAAAATCAGAAAATGAATAAGGCGCCAGAGAAATAATCCTGTACGATTATGCAATTGTTTTCCTACAAAGTTTTAATTATTTAGTGTTTTTCTAATGCTTCCCCTCAAATCTTTTGTACTTTTTATGATTTTGACAGATTTAGTTAATTATCTATCT
The DNA here is from genome assembly GCA_963971375.1 of Platycheirus rosarum. Taxonomy (NCBI): domain Eukaryota; kingdom Metazoa; phylum Arthropoda; class Insecta; order Diptera; family Syrphidae; genus Platycheirus; species Platycheirus rosarum. The sequence goes on along the minus strand of OZ020509.1, from coordinate 11,359,496 downwards.
ATCCATACCGTCAAGGTTAAAATCAACAGTATGGTGACAATAACTCATATACTCACAATTAGCGCTTCTTGCGAAACAGAAAAACGGTGCTTCGTGATGTGTTTTGATGCATGTTTATAGATTTATCGTAGAGTTATTTATTGTTATTGGTAAGAAAATGCCCCTAGTGATAGTGAGGCGTCAAAATATCGGTCGTCGTACAAGTTAGAAAAGCCGAGTTCACAATCTTCGAGACAATAGATTGAAGAAGAGCCCAGGCAGCGTTTGGAGGCAAACAGAATGAGAATTTATCAAGACTCCGAAAAAAACCATACCATCTTCAGGCTTCAAGCGAGAGGCAACAAAACAGCCGATGAAATGCCTATAAACGTTACGCGTTTAGATGATACAACAGTCGATTACGCCGGCGATAAATCTGTCGATTTTGGAAATTGTCAATATAGCAATGCTTTGAGAAACCGCCTGGATTATGTTGTGCGATTAGAAAGATCAACTTACCACAACTGACGACGCCACCTTAACCATTGAATTCACATTTTTCAGGGTAAGAACTTCTACCAAAGCATTTCTTGCAAAATATTCAAAATGAAAACAGTTTTTTTCAAATGGTGCAAAAATAATAATTGAAGAACGTGGTTTCAATTGAACTTTTAAGCATTGTCTACACTGTAGAGAAAGAGTAGTAGCGCTCTACTAAAAAAAAGATTTCTCTACGATAATTGTTTACATTACAAACTTCTCTACAGAAAAATTTCTCTACGAGAGAAATTTTCGGTAGAGCTCTACCGAGTTCTCTACTACTTGATGTTTACATTCAAAAGTATTGTTTAGAGGGCTCGAAAATATTTTTTAATTAATTCCAAACGTTTGCGCGAGTTTGATGGAAATGTTGAAAGAAAAGAAAGGTTGAAGAAAATTGAAATTGAGGACCAATTTGCATACCGAAACTTCTTGTGAATATCGTTGTCCTATTTCAAAAGAAGATACACAACTCCGAAAATAAATTCCTGCTGGAGAAAGATTAATGGTGACCTTTCGAATTTTGGCTACAAGGTGATTGTTACCATTCTTTGATATATTATTCCGCATACCAGTGTGCACAATATCTCAATTTGTCCCTGAAGTATGCAATGCAATTTTTTTTGCAAATTTCCGAAACGGCAAGAACATCAAACAAAAAATTAAACTCAAGGTCACCTTACTACCAACTCGAAATACCAAAAAAATCATTGTAATATTGAAACCAGCAATTACCCACATAATTTTTCCTACCCATAAGGCAAAATATCAGTATAATTTTTGTGAAGAGCTTACTATCTATCGCATCCAGGCGGCAGCGGAAGAATTCTCTAGATGGAAACAACGGTGGCGTCTACAGTTCCAGTCAGGCTGAACTACTTAGTAAACACCTTATACGGGCTACTACGACATTTTCGGAGCTCAGGCCTATAAGGAGCGGTTTATCTGGCTCTTCGTCCTTGGAGTCATGACAAGAACCTGGTCCTCCTGGTTGGGCGTTGTGCCGTCGGGGTAACTTCCCGGCTATGTCAAAAACAACTAGTTGCGAAGCAACTACAAGCCTCGGATACGGATGGATTCACTGACGACGAATCCTGCAAATGAACAAGGACAACGAATTTCGGATATGTACGTGGAAAGTTAGGTTAAACACTAAGCAGCATTTTTAGCGATCTCAAATATATGGTCGTTCCAACAGAGGTCGTCGTTGAGACACATACCGAGTACTGAGAGCTTTTCGGTCTCTTCAATGCAAGTGCCATTCATGGACAATGGCATTAAGTTTTCGAAGCAATAAACTCCACAAGATTCCTATTAACCCATTTGACAATGCTGTATAAATCGGAGTTTAATGAGCGTGTCATAAGGTACCGTTGCAATTGCAGGTCCGAAGGTGAAGGACGAACGAATATGAAAAGCTGAGGTTAGAGTCGCCAGCAAAACAGTTAAGTGGATTAGAAGTAACAGACAAAAGATCATTTATAAAAATGAGGAAAAGAGTAGGAGACAGAACGGAACCCTGGGGATCACCAGCATTTATTTTGTGTGAATCAGACTTTAATGCGTCCAATACAACTTGTATTGAACGGTCCCGAAGATAACTTCTAATCCAACGAACAAGAGTATTATCGATCCAAAAAGCACGCATTTTCGATAAGAGAACTTCATGCCAAACTCTATCAATGTAAAGATGTAAAGATTTGTTCCACTGGTCGGTGAGATACGCCGTCAGATCACGAGTGGAACGGTTGCTGCGGAAGCCATACTGACAGTCATGGAGCAGCTTTCTATCTTCGAGATATTCCTTAAGCTGAAGGTTAATCAGCGTTTCCATGACCTTAAAAAGAAGGGATGTTAGTGCTATAGGTCGGTAGGAGGAGGGGGAGGATGGGTCACCTTTCTTAGGGACAGGCTGGACAAATGCTGCTTTCCATCTTCTAGGAAAGATTCCAAAAGAGTAGGAGCGATGGAAAAGCTTACGCAGTGGTTTAGTATAGTGACCAGTTAAAGTTTCGGAAAAATATTTTCAGTCCGTCCCAGTTGGCTTTCTCGTATTGCCAAACGGTCCAGGTGGGAAGTTTTTCTTTAACTGGATGGGTGGAGGATGAGAAATTAGCAGAAATGACACAATGGCCTGAAGTGCCAAAAGGAGAAGTTACACTAATGGTATATTTATCAGGGTGAGAAGTAAGAAACAAGTCAAGAGTATGGGCGGCTTGCCCAGCAACATCCGGTATACGCGTTGGCACATCGATCAGTTGGGTAAAGGTGATGTAACCCGGCAAAGAGCTCGATATACCTTCCTTCGGGTGTTGTCTGACCAGAATAGCGGAGCCAATTGAAATTGTGTACATTGAAATCGCCCGCAATAACGATTTCAGTGCGAGGACAAAGGGAAACAATTTTCGAAATGGAATCAGACAGTGCATCAAACTCGTTACAAGTCGAATTACTGTCAAGATTTGGACTCCTGTAAATAAAACAATAATGAATGACATGCTTGCGGACAATGAATTTGAGCCATAAGAAGTTAAAGTCCGTGTTGGAACATTGCCCATATTGGGGAAGGCTCTGGCAAGCAATATCATTCCTAACATAGACCACGAGACCATGATGGGAAAAGAGTAATGGCACCAAGCTATACCCATGTAGAGCAAATTCTGATAAATCAGTATTTACTCCAACCTGAGTTTCACTTAATGCCAAAACAGCTGGCCGGTATTGAACAGTGTAGACGTACACGAGAAAGAAATTCTTTCTTAAAACCGCGAACATTTGAATACACGACACAAAAATCACTCCCTTTTAATTACTAATAGCTCCTCAGCCTTTGGTGCTATCGGCACTGGAGTCACCACTAATGGCACGCTTTCTGCATAGCTTTCATTTTCAAGGACGCAGACTTTAATTCTACAACTTTTATATGCACTACTCTTATGATAAAGAGTTTATTTACAAAGCTATTTGAGAAAAAATTAAAGATGTCGATATTTGGTCCAACTCTTACATAATGTAGTTTGGTAGTGGGTGGCCCAAAACATATTATATGGTCTCATTTGACGCGGAATTGAATGCAGGGCCCTCATCACCTAAGGTTGGCGTTATCTTTTGCGATATCGAGAACGTATCGTATCGTATAAGTGATATCGACTGAACGATTTGATGTTTGCTTCACGTAACACTAAAAGTTGTCAAACACTATCGTCTCGACGATAGCAATTGCACGATAGCTATTTAGCAATCGTCGTCCCGTTTGTGTTCTTTAAGTTGTGTCTTGTATTTATTAAAAGTACCTAAATATTATAAAAAAATGTTTCGCCGTAATGCATTATTCATGCCGAATGAGGAATCGACATTCGAATATTACAAATAAGAAGAGAACTAAGAGATGCATCGGATCTCTTATCTCTTCCAACAGAAATCAAAGTCAATATAAAAACCTATTTTTTCTTCATTGTATTACAAATATTTTAGAATAATTACAGCTTTATTAATCGCTTCGGTCTTTCTAAGGAAACTGCTTTGTTTTTTTTTTTTTACTTTCTGATCTGGATACAGTATATAAAGCATATATTCGCCCTAAACTTGAGTATAACTCCCACATTTGGGCAGGTGCTCCTGTAACCCACTTGAGTTTTCTAGATTGAATACAAAAAAGAGCTTTAAAAATGATAGGCGATTGAACAATAACAGAAACATTTACATCTCTGGAGCACAGACGTAATGTTTCCTGACTTTCATTATTTTATCGCTACTTCCATAAACAATGCCCATCATTATACCCTTGAGCTCAACTTCGGAAGAACTGTCAAGTACAGGGATTCTTTCTTTAGTCGTACCACGCGAATGTGGAATGCCTTGCCAGACTCTGTTTTTCCCTCCCACTTTGAAGTGCATCGTTACCTCCTTTCACATCCTTCCCTATTTTCTTAAAGCCCTCGCTGTGTTTAATTAACATTATAAGGGTAGTCAAAATCCCTTTAGTGCGGGCTAATTATAAAAAAAAAAAAAAAAAAAAGAATATTTTACATATGTCGAATTCGTTTTTAAAAAAGATCAATCTTTTTTTTTGATCTGAGATCAATTTTTTTGATCTCAGATCAAATTTATGTTCGTTTTTAAAAAAATATCAGTCTTTTTTTTGATCTAGATCACTTTTTGGAAATCTGGATTTTTATCGAGATTTACACTGATTTGCACACACACTACTTTATATGACAGCTCGCAAATGTCACTGAAGTTTGCATTTCATTTGGATTTTGTTGTGGATTTAAAAGTTTTGTGTTGATAAAAGTGAAAAAAGGATCAAGAATTAACTAAATCCTACTAATATTATAAACGTGAAAGTTTGTGAGTATGTATGTATGTATGTATGTATCTTTGTTGCTCTTTCAGGCAAAAACTACTGAATGGATTTTGATGGAACTTCACAATAATATAGCTTACATATCAGAATAACACATAGGATACAATTCATACAGATATATCGTATATTATCCAATGTATAACGATAAGTGTCAAGAAAGTCGGAAAAAACAATTTCATCAAATTATCAGCGCGATTTGTTTGTGGTTAATAATAAGTTATAAGGAATTTTGTATGCCAATTGTGTAGACTAATTAATTATAGTGCTACTAATATATTATAAATGTGAATGTTAGGATGTTTGTTCCCTAATCACGCCTCAACGGCTTAACGGATTTGGATGAAATTTGGTATGTAGATGGATAATTTGCTGGATTGGGACATAGACTACTTGTTATCCCGAAAAAATATTCGGTTCCTGTGGGAGAGGCTTGAATGTGAAATACTGCATTTCTGGAGATTTATTTGATATACTTCTGTATCTTAACGACAGCAGGATATATTTACAATACTCTTAAGAAATATAGAGACATAGGAAAATAGAGTTGTAAAGATACAGAGATATAGAGATAAACAGATATAAATATACCTAGATAGAGATATAAAGATATAGGGACATAGAGCTGTAGGGACAGAGCAGACATAAAGATAAAGACATAGACAAAGAGACATATAGATCTAGATATACATATATAAAGATACGGAGATATGGAGATATAGACTGTCAGAAGACACGACAGAAAGTTGTCAAAATGCGCTCACACAACTACAAAAAAAAACAATCTCGTTTCATGTTCATTTTTACAAGAAAAATCTGAAATCTGAGATCAAATCTGAAAATTAAAAACGAATTCGGCATTACATTTTGAAAAACAAAATCCGATTTTTACTGTTAATTTGGAATGTTCAGTGGCTCTCAAACTGTAACAACGAGAGCGATAGACGACCCCAGTTTTTTATTGCGGGTAGAGGGGACCCATCCCTACAGATTCCTGCAAAAATTGGAACTGGGTACAAGAATTTTTGGTTTATTTATTGTTTTCAGGCTTAGTTTGCCTGGACTTATAAGATGTATTTTATTATGAACTATGATCCATATACATACATACATAGATCAGCTAACGTAAATAAAACAGACGAGATCAACGAAAACTTTTTGTTCTGTGATGTGGTAGCAGCTGACAATAGGCGTGTTCATAACTTTGTGGTACTAATTTCCAATTCTTATGTCAGAACTTTATTTTTTTGGAAACAATTTTATATTTTAATGCATTTTTTATTAGGAATATAGAGGTTTGAGACATTTCTCTAACTAGATAAAGTTTGATATTTTCGGAACTTACCGAAACGTCGGGTAGAAAGAAATTAGAAAATATTTCTTATAACGCGGTAAGTTCCGAAAATATCAAACTTTATCTAATATGAATATCATCCGCGAAAATAAAAACCTAAAATCTTGGTATATAGTATTTTTAGAGTGCTCTACCCGACAGTTTTTGGAATTGGCATTCTAGCTCCAAAACTAACGGTACCTGCCATATAACTTTTATTAAAAAACTTATTTTTCTCGAAAACGGCTCCTACGATTTTGATTAAACTTTCAGAATGATGTTTTCTGTGCAAAATCTATCTTTTAATTTTAATGGATTTTTCAGAAAAAGTTTTATAACGGTACCTCCCATATGACCGGTTTTTTAAAATCAGACTTTCTCGTTAACTAATTGACGGATTTTGATGAAATTTTCAAAATATGTAGTGTTTTATGATTTAAATAATATTGTCTATCAAAATTTTCAAAAACATTTTTTTTTAAATTTTAATAATTTGTTTAAAAAAATATTTAGTTTTTTGAATATTTTAAAAACGGATCTATAGATTTTTTTTTAAATTTTTCTCCTAGTATAAACTATAGATTTCTTAAAATTGACATACTTACTAAAAAAAATTTTAAAATATGTTTTCGAAAAGTTTTTCAAAAAAAACATTTTTTTGAAAAAACTGGTCGAACGATTTTGAAATGAAAAATTCATAAAATAGAAAACAGCAAAAGAAATAAGATGGCTTACAACATTTTTTCCAAAAAACGTTATGAGTAGTGTTTTCTTGAATTCATAAATTTTTTTCCCCAACATTTTATTTCATATTGCTCGGCTAAGCCCTAGCCAAGCCATTAGTCAAATAAAAGAAAGTGACAACCTACATTACATACATACTTACGTATTTTAAAGTATTTTTTATCATCATAAAAGCACAGAATAAATAAGGAAGCCACACAAAAACAACTAACAAATAAAAAAAACTATTTGATTACTACTGAATGCAAAAATTTCAATCGAGAAAAAAAAAGTTTACACCTTCCTATAAATAAACAAAACCACTGTGTTAACTTTTAATATTGTCTCTATACCTACTGGCTTAACAGTAGTTGGAACACGTATCTTAATTTTAGTACCTACCTTCCTTCCAACCTTATTATAGGTACCTAAATCCTTTATAAATTCCATTGGTCCCATATTGGGAAGTATAAAGGTCCCTTTACCTAGCATTATTGCCATACTGCTGATTCCGACGAATCTTTATGCCAGTTGTTCAAATTTTTCCATACCAAAATGAAAATTTAACTGAAAAAAGTCCTTTGTATCTTTCTATTAGCAAATTATATTATAAACAGTAAGCAGCAAGTGGAAAGAAAGCTAACAATCCTATATATTTATGTGTTTATCCCTTTGTCGTGACGCATGTTCGTTCGAGCTTCACCCCAAAACGATTCTAAGGAAGTTGCACGTCATACAAAAAATATTAAAATAAAATCTTTGTCAAAAAGACGCCTGCACTTAAAAAGGATTAGCACATAAGAGCAAGTACGTGCGACCCAGTCGTGCCTTTTATTTCTACAAACGCTTTGTTTGACGTGCGTAAGGATAACGTAACAAAGCGAGTGATATACAAAAAAGTTCGAATTGATTGAACTTTTGCTCGTTTTCTGACATTTTACTCAATGAATACGTTAAAATTGGATTTTTTTATTTTTACAGTAGGTTCTCAATATTTTCAGATTCACGATGATAGAACAGCGCTCTAAAGCTTTATAGATGTACGTAACGGGACGAAGTCGGTTTTAAAGCGTGTATGTGTTTTAGCCATTAGAGTCTATATTCCTCTGTTCGTATTTCGTTTGTTTTTCACTCCTACACACTTCAAACAATTTGAAACAATTATTAATCCTGTATAACAGAACGAAATCTCGGATTTCAACAAAGATTTCGAGATTTAAAAACAGCGTTTCGTATGTCATTTAAAAAATGACGGCAGCAATTATGAGAATTAACCTCTGTCTCTTCTTGAAACTATTTTGTTTTCCGTCTTTTCTTTTGTCACCTGCGCTTTATTGTGTTCACGAAAAAAACTTGATTGCTGACTTTTTTTAGATAGACAGATGTGATTCGATTAAAATAATGTGATGTTTAAACTCCAAATTGCTTTAATTTAGAACAATACCTTTATTAATTTAATAGAAAATAAAAATGAACAAGACTTTGTTTTTGTCTTGCGTAATTTTCATGTAAATCTGGCAGCACAAACGTTTGACAATCAATGAAATTAATACCAACATTCGTGAACAAGAAAAGACGAGTGGTGACACGTAGTGGAAAATAGTAGGTAAAAACTAATTTTCAGATCATGAAACATGATGATCTTGTTAATAAGGATGATCATGAGTTGTTGTTGTAAGCCATGTTAAATTAATGATCTATATGGATCAGAGCTGATAATAAAAAACAGTTATTGTGAAAAGTTTTTGACTTTTATTTTCACTTTTGCCCAGATTGAGAATCGTATTTATCGTGATGGAACGATAAAATTTATCATTTCATAGTTTCGCAGACCAGGAATCGACCTGAACTGGACGATCCGGGATGCCAAACGAATAAATTGGCAAATCATTTTTAATTCTGGATTTTGCGTGTTATTGTATGTATTTGTAAAACAACAATTGCGATTAAACTAAATTTGTTTTGAATTTCGTATTTAATTGAAACATGGCGGATACAAATTTGCAGGATTGTAATTTATTTACAATGAAAAAGGAGAAATTATAATACACATATTTATATGTAGGTATATTCTTGCTGCAGTTCACAGTTGCTCAGATTGGGGCTCCTGACGCATGATGGGCTTCTTGACTGGAAGCTTCTTAGCCTCCTTGATGGCCATGTCCATCTGAATACCAAATTTCATTCAAATCCGTTCAGGCATTAATACGTAATTACGAAGCAAACATCCAAAAACAATAAATTGCACGATTTGATCGCACGTACTTGTTCTTGTTCAAAATCAGTATTTTGAAAACGGGTAGATGGAATTTTTTTAATTTTGTTTTTAAATGAAAGTATTTTTTGTGTTTAAAACTGCATTCTTGAATAATTTTTTTTTAATTAAAACAAAAGTTGTTAAATAATAACCGTTTTACGATTTAAAATATCACACTTTTTCACATTTTCTAAGGAAATAAAATGGCGTTTAATATTTTCCGCTGAAAACTATTTGACGTTCTTTTTTCCAACAATCAAAAGTCAGAAAAATCGAATAAAAGCTTTGAAGTTCCTTTAATATTTTTCAAATTATATTCGAAGCTGTGACCGTACATAATAGCAAGTACGTGCAATTTATTTTCTTTTAACAAAGCAGTTTTTGTTGTTTTGTAAATTTGAAGATAAATAGCTATAACAGCTGTAGCAGGATAAAGTACCTGCTGCCGATAATTTTGACAGTATTTCTTTATATCTTAAGCCAATCTGTAAAAGCGACGAGAAAAGGTATTTTTTATACCGATTTGCCAAAAATTGTTTCTCGAACCTTTTATTCTGCCATCAAGTATCAAGTTTGTAGGACTTGTTACTGCTATGCCATTTCATTTTCTGCATACACTGATTGATTGATTTTTGATTCACTTTAATTTTAAATACATAGGAATTGGGTTGGGAGTTAGATACCTATAAATATATGTATTTACATAATATAACTAACCTAATAGGGGGCGAAGACGATGAATCCGGTAATTGATTTCTTGACATTTTGAATTTTAGCACAACACAAATCAATTTCAATTTATTTATATTTAGAAACACAATAATTTTCACCGTTGCTATATATTTTAAACTTTTACCCGAATTTATCCGACCGCACCTCACTGATGTTGAATTTTATTTGAATTTTCTATCCAAAGTTTCAAGTTTTATACCTATTGGAACACATCTAATCAGAATAATAAACTCCACCCCAATTGCTTGATGTTGACTCGACTCTCAGTTATTTTTTCATCCCTTAAAGATATTGTCCTTTCCTGGATTTTTTGTTGCTAGGGGTGGAGTTTCATTGTACTTTGGCAATGGTATTAAGCACTGCCTAGCAACGTGCGCCATTTTGTATTTTATTTGCTATCTGAATTTATCCTCTTATTAAAAGGGTAGTTAAGGACAGAGCATAACCTACAGTACAGACTACACTACAGTACTTAGAATGAGCAGGGATATGGATACTATCCACGTGCTTTACTTTTGTTTACAATTTTCAGTAGGTACTCGTAATTCCAAAAAAACACAAAAAATAAATTGCACGACTGAATCGAACGTACTTGCTCATATGTGCAGTCACATCGTCGAATAAAATTTAAAAAAATAAGTAACATTAACGCAGAAAAATAACACTATCTGAACTTAAAAAAATTGCCAAACCACAACTGTTAATGGTTTTTAGTTAAAATGGAGTATTTATTAAAAAAGTAATTCGAATATTGTAGGACGGATTTTTAAAAATCCAGTTTTTTATTTTTAGTTTTCTGAACAATTTTGTTTTAAATTTTGGTATGCAGTGTTTTAGAGTTTTTTTTATGCATGGGATTATAAAATTAAAAAAAAAATTTATTAGTTTTAAAAATATTGATTTTTCAAAAAAAAATCAAAAATTAATTTTAATTAGAAAAAAAGTTAATCAACATTTTCATATGCAGAATTAATTTAGCCGTTACCGAGAAAGGCAAAAATTAAAAGAATCGTTATATGAAAGGTACCGTTGATAGACTTTTCCCGTAAATTTAGTTCTGATCAAATGAAAGCCGATACGAACAAAAAAATTCTCAAAAATGTTCATCAAAATCGTTGGAACCGCTTTCGAGAACAATAAACTTTTCCTAAACGGTCATATGTCAGGTACCGTTATTTTTAGGCCTTAAAATATTTTTTTTTAAATTTTTTTAAAAATAATTTTAAATAAAATTATCAGTGTTTTAAATTTCAACAAATTAGTTAAACTTATGCCATACAAACTTTTAGAAAAAAAGATATATGTCATATCTTCATTGTCCAAAGACATAACGAGCTATATTGTTAAACACAACGTTTAGTTTTCGAAGGCATGCAGAACCTAAATTGCAATAAATTTTACATCCATATGTCAGAATTGGAATAACTAAAGTTTTGGCAAGCATTTTTCTTGTTTCAATGGGTGTGAACTTTCTTGCTATGGACAACGTTCTTAAGGCACCATATGTCTTACCTATTGTACCGTTTACATGATTTTTCCAAGTGAGAGTTCGATTGAAGCAAACTCCTAGGTTTTTAGCCGTATTTACAAATTCTACGGGAATGTTCTTCAAAAGTTCTGAAGGAAAGCATATTAAATAAAGCACCCTCTTTGAGATAAGAAGACAGTTTGTTTTGAGGAGGTTTAAAACAAGACCGCAGGTGTTAGACCATTCCAAAATAGCATTTAGATCTTCATTTATGTTGTATACGCAGTTTTCAATGAGGCCTAATGAAAAACTTTGAAGATATTGACATCATCTGCGAACCACTGCACATTTCCGTGGCGTATGAGACTTGAAATATTATTTATATAAGCAGAGAACATAAATGGTCCTAGAATGGATCCTTGAGGAACACCACGCGATAAAGAAAGAAATTCGGAGACCAGGGTTCCAGACACGACTGCTTGTTTCGTATCAGTTAGATATGAAGATATGAGCTGAACTGCTTCCGAGCCAAATCTAAAATTAGAAGATAATTTTTGACACAATATGTTGTGTCAAATGCTTTGGAGTAGTCGAGAAGAACCGGAAACGTGACTTTGTCATCATCCAAAGCTCTCCTTACTTGTTCCACCACATCCAAAAGCGCAGTAGTACTGCTATGTTGAGGTCGAAATCCCGACTGTTTGGGCGATAAGAGATCATTGGATTTGAAGAAACGATTTATTTTTTTAAGTATTAATCTTTCAGCCACTTTGGATAAGAATGGTAAAATCGATATTGGACGGTATTCTGTTCCTCTGCCATTTTTGGCTACAGGGATAATTTTGAAAAAATTCCATTGTGGTGGGAAAGTGCTTTTCGTGAAAATTGAGTTTATGGCGTATGTTAAAAATGGCAAAATGAGGGGCATTACTGCTTTGACAAATGTAGGATGCAATAGATCAAACCCTTCTGAATTTGTTTTGATAGAAATTGGTAGAAGATTTTCTGCCGTTCCGCCTGCACACTCCGCTTCTCTCCCCTAAAAGCTACTCCTACCCCAGGAAGAACTAGTCTCGTGTGCGGAGGACCAATAACACTAGAAGACCGCAACAACAAAATGAATGGTGTGGATTTAAAAATAAACAAAAAGTAGGAACGTAGCCAAGGGGGGCTAGAGAGTCTTAAGCTCCTCCCGAAATGATTTAAAAGAAAATATTTTAATTAAGTTTAGGTTAAAGTAACATGATTACAGATCAATATAAGTAAATAGTAAGGAACTAATAAATGAATAATAGGTGAGTATAAATAATAGTAGGCAAGCTCAAATTGTGTTTTAAAATAACTCTTAGCAATCTGATTGCAAAACCAAAAGGAGACTATTTAGGTAATATATTTAATAAAGACACATATTAATATTTAGAGACTATCTAGAATCTAGGCGCTTTATAGGTAGGTATAGTTTAATATATATAAGATTCAAATTTGTTATTAAGGACTTGAATTTAAATGAACCTCCCTTAGTTTGTCTGAAACAAAGTGTTTTAAGTATTCTAATAAATAAATAATGAAACGACAAAGCGCGATTGATACTTAAAAAAAAAAAAAACAGCGACCAGAGTTGTAAGTTGTCTATACACGGTGTCTCAAAGAAAAGTTTATATTTAATATATCTATCATTACATAAACGAGGTTTACTTTTATTAAAATACAGTCAATAATAACGTCATCTAATTCATGTTCAAATTGATGTTCAAAGGGTAGATATGTATGTGGGTACAAGCACCCACAAATCACCCCTGTCTATGAACTCTTACTCTCACCTCCACGTGGTGAACATCGGGTGCCTACCTATACTCTGTTCAATTTATATTTTCAGTACAGGGAAGATAGGATATTTGCCTTTCACTCTTACTGTTATGGATTTCAATAAGCTATCTCCATTTTAAAGCTCTCAAATTGTTGCCATACTGGGTTAAATTGGTATAATTCTCACACAAATGTAGGTATGCTTCATCATCATCATCATCATCGGCGCAATAACAGGGATCCGGTCCGGGCCTCCTTTAACAAATTCTTCCATACATCCCGATTGCTGGCCGGCGCCATCCAATTGCGCACCCCAAGGCTTCGGGTGTCCTGGTCTACGCCATCCTTCCAATGTAAGCAAGGTCTGCCACGTTGTCTTCTACTATAAAAAAAGTACCGCAAAAGACGGCTGCTACTTTTGACCCAAGATAGTTAAAGGACTGCACTACTTCAAGTTCGTGCTCCGCTACCCTGATGGTTGTACCAACATTTCTCGCAGACGTTGCCACCATGTACTTAGTCTTCCCTTCATTTTTGTGCAGCCCCAGGTATTTTGCCGCTTGCTCGACCTGGGTAAAGGAGTCTTGTACCTCTTGTTGGCTTCTTCCGATGATGTCGATGTCGTCTGCGTAAGCAAGTATCTGGCTGGACTTGGTGACGATAGTCCCTCTTGTTGACGTGCCAGAGCCACGGATTGCTTTCTCCAACGCCAGGTTGAAGAGGATGCAAGCCAGACCATACCCTTGTCGGAGTCCATTAAAGATGTTGATTGGTCTGGATAGCAAACCGGCTACTTTTACTTGGCTTGTGATGTTGGTAATGGTCAGCCTACATAGTCGTGTCAATTTATTTGGGATGCCGAATTCTCTCATGGCCTTATAAAGTTCTACCCTGGCTATGCTATCGTAGGCGGCTTTAAAGTCTATAAAAAGATGGTATGTTGGGATATTAAATTCCAGACTTTTTTCCATCACCTGCCTAAGGGTAAAGATCTGATCAATTGTTGATTTGCCTGGTATAAAACCACATTGATATTTGCCGATTATGGTATTAGCGTATGGGGCTATCCGTTCTTGCAGGATAGAGGAGTATATCTTATAGGATGTACTCAACAATGTTATACCCCTATAGTTGCTGCATTTTGAGATATCTCCCTTCTTATGTATGGGACATATGATGCCTTTTCGCCAGTCTTCTGGCATCTCTTCGTGTTCCCATACGTGTACTATGATTTCATGAATTGCTTGATGTAGTGTTGGCCCTCCATGTTTGATCAGCTTGGCAGGTATACCATCGGCTCCTGAGTTCTTATTATTTTTAAGCCGATTAATCGCCTGTTTTATCTCCTCAATGCTTGGTGGCTGCAGCATGAGATCTTCTTCTTGAAATGTTGGAGTCTCCATTTCTTCCCTGGGATGACCGTTCAACAGTTCATTAAAGTACACTTCCCATCGCTCCAGAATGCCTTCAGGATCGGTGATTGATTACCCTCTCCGTCTTTACAATATGTACAGCGTGGTGTGTATTGCGACATGTTTCTGACGGATTGGTAGAACTTCCGCGCCTGGTGCGGACCTCGCTCTCTATTTCTTTCCATTTCACAGACACTGTTTTTTTCCCAGGCTGCCTTTTTTCGTCTGTGAAGTCTTTATATTCATCTTCGAGTGCCCGCGTTCTATGAGACTGTTGCATTGCTCGGTATGCAGCATTCTTACGTTCAGACGCTAGTTTGCATTCATCATCAAACCAGTCGCTCCGATCTCTGCGACTTCTGCCTAAGATGGTTTCAGCAGTACTAATGACTTTGTTCTTAAGGCGTGACCATTTTTCCTCTACGCCCGGCATTCTGTCCCCCAGGACTTACTCTTCCCTCATCGAGATCTCCGAGGGCGAGCCTTAGTGCGCGACTGTATTGGTTGCTTTTGCATTCATCGCGTAGGGCAGCCTTGTTGATTCGAGCCTGACCAGCGGATGCAATACTTCTTCGCATAGCAATCCGCCCTCGGAACACCATACCAACGAGATAGTGGTCCGAGTCGATGTTGGCACCTCGATACGTTCGTATCGTCCTCAAGTTCTCCTCACAAGTTCGTAGTAGGAATCTTTTTCTTCTTCTTCGGACTCCTCAGTAGGTGCGTGAACGTTAATGAGGCTGATGTTATTGAATTTGCCTCGCACGCGAAGGGTGCATAGCCTTTCATTTATTGCGTTAAAGCCGATGACGGTAGGCTTCATTTTTTGGCTGACTAGGAAGGCTACCCCGAGCACATGGTGTTTTGAGTGAACGCTAAAATATATGTCGTATTCTTTTTTTCTGCAAAAGACCAGGACATCAGCTAGCTGTTGTGCAGCTGGAGCTCTATAGACCGTTCTGACGTTCCATGAGAAAATTCTTAAATCGTTTAGCCGTTGTCGTTGCTTGGTTCGTCGTTGAGAAATCAGTATATTTCCGGGGCTTGTTGTCGGGTTCTGAGTAATATTTTTTTACGGGAGAGGTTACTAGTCCCTCGCCAACCCTTAGGAAGTGCTTGCAATTTTTGCTAATTTGTGTACAAAAATATACATAAATCATTGCCCGGGGACCACCACGTGGAGGTAAAGCAAGCCGCAGGTACCAACTGTTTATTAAAATTTTATGAAAACAGAAACATGTAGACCGTAAACTAAATTTAAAAAAAATTAAATTAAATTAAATCTAATCCAATCCAAATCCAAGAAGTAAGATAAATGATGCGTTTTTTTAAGAGTTCCCCAGAAGGCCTAATCTCTTTTAACGTAAAAATAAATCACAGAAAAAAACTAAATAAACTATAAATATAACGGTTTTTTAACAACAATATTCGAAAATATTTTGGATTAAAATTACTTAGACTACCTACATCTTCCTGAATAACAATTTTGATTGTAATCAGTTTCCGATGTACCGTTTCTAGCCCACCAACTTATATTTTTTTTCACCAAAATATGCACCACAACTCCAAAAGTACACAGAGTTGTTTTTCATACAAATCCGTGGAGCCGTTTTCGAGAAAAATAAGCTTTAACTTAACGGTTATATGACAGGTACCGTTAATATTTGAGCTAAAAAAATTAAAATAACGGCTCTGTAATGTCGAAATAATCTTATGTTATAAATTTGAAGACGATCGACCAAGCCGCTCAGGCTGTAGTCCAAAATACATCCGCACAGACCGACAAACATAATTTTCTAGTAACTCAAATACGTTTCTTAATCGTAATGTCATGTTTGATTGTTATCTCAATTTATTTTTGTCTACGAATGCATAACTTGCATTAAAGTACCTATAGTCGCAAGTAAAAAAAAAATTGACAACAAATATTGCATTACGCATCTTTATTTTAACCGTTTTTTTAAAAGAAAAATAAAAAACGAAAAGATGCAAGCAAAAAAGCGACAACACCTTCTTCTTTAAACTTAAAATATGCTCTCATTCGCTCTAAGAAAGCTTCAATTCTGGAACTTTCATAACAAAAACCAAAGAAAAGGGTATTTTAATTTCCATTAATAGCGAATGGTAATTCTGCAGTATTGCTTTTTTTAAAAATAAACACAATAAGCGAGAGGCAAATTGATAATCAGTCTCCTCGCCCTCACAGCCGCCAGCCGGGGAGCAGACAGGTCTTGGTGGAATGTACGTGGGTTAAATGTAATATTACAACAACAATTTCAATGTATTTCAGTCAATATGTCAATTTCTTAAGTTGAGTGCGATGCAAACACTTGCAGGTACCAGTGTGTTTGAAAGCTCTCTTCCATAAGGTCTGTACTGAAAATATAAATTGAACAGAGTATAGGCACCACCTTGGTGGGATATAAGTTCCAAATTCTAATTTGGGACTTATAATCCACTTTGGTGGGACACAAGTCCCACCAGAAATTGTATGGGACTTATGTCCCACTAAACACTTGAAAGTGCAATGCGCCCTACAAAGGTATTAAAGAATAAGCCGTTTAAGCAATGTGATAGTTATGGGCATGCTGCCCCCGAAACCCCTTGCTTGAGACCATTATAGAATTTGATTAGATGAGAGTTTGGTATATGGAAAATGATTTGTATTTAAGGCTATTGTGGTTTTTAAAAAAAATCGAGATATGTGACGATATGCTTCGCAAAAAGCTATATTTGAAGGCGAAGAATCAGATGAAAAAGGGGAAAGTCCAATTTTGTTTCATTTTTTTGGTTTGGGACCTTATTTCTTGTGGCCTTACTTCCTTATTAAATACTATCTCTTATCATATTTGGGACTAATGTCCTATCTTCGCCAAACACAAGTTGTGACTTTTGTCCCACCAAGGTGGGTTATAAGTCCCAAATTAGATTTTGGGACTAAAGTCCCACCAATGTGGGACATAAGTCCCAAAACTAAAAGTTTTTTTTTCAAAATTAATTCTGTTTATCTTAATACATAAATCTTTTCTTCAATGTTATGTTATTCAATAGAGTTCTAATGTATATTTTTCCTTTTTGTATTTTTCTTCTTTTTTTTTATTTTGATATCTGTAAAATGTGTTTATTTATAACTTTTTTACTCTTTTGCGCTCTTACATTATGTTGCAAGGTGTTCCATAAACTTTTCTTAAGTAGACCGAATGCTTTATGCACGATTATATTGTATTTGAAAGCATAATAACATTATGTTCTAAAACAGACCAGCATTTTTAACAATTTGATTTTGAGGTATATCATCCCTACAATTGAATCCCTTAATCATTAAGTCATTTTTATCCCTTTAATCCAATCGTTTTCCCTTATGTGGTTAAAGACATTTGCAAAATTTTTTTGTCAAATACAGACAAGAAAACATGGATGGTGTGCTCTTCACCACCCTCGCTGCTCGATTTTGAAAAGAACTCCCTTTTGTTGAACACCAATTTTTATTTTGTCAAAAACAGGTGAAGAATATTTTAAAATGCGGGACATGAGTTTTGTGGTACGCTAAGCATCAAGCCCTTTGCTGTCAACGATATTTCACTTTTGTGAATGAAATAAAAGTATGGAAATATGTACTTTACTTTCTTCTTTATGATCTTATTATCAATTGTCTTGCAGAAATTTCATAATAAAATATTGATAGCAGATTTATAGATATGCATATTTAAATGGACCTTTTCAATTGACAGTGTAGGAGTCACATCCAAAAATAAATACAAAATGTTATATCAAAAAAGGAAAAGATCATTGCATTATTAATTTTATGTTTCGTTTAAAAATCCTTTTATATAATTACAAAAATTAGGTACACAGGGTGGGAGAGAATTAATAATTATCGATTAGCATTGGTATTGAAGGTTTGCAGAGAAAACCTCGCCGGGTAAACTATTCCAAATTCGTGTTGTTCGGCTAAAAAAAGAATCTCTATATTTCACGGTACGTTAGAAATTGGGATCCAGGGTGAACTGATGAGCATTCCTTGCGAGATGAGTATTACGGGAGAAACTTTTAAGGGGAGGAATGCAACTGGCTACTGCGAGTGAACATTTTTTGTAAAAGAAACGATAAAATAAGGAAAGACATGAAACATTGCGTCGGTGTTCCGGTGGGGCAATTGTTTCAGCGGCAGTTCTATTTCCTATCAATCTTAACGCTCGATTTTGTATTCTATCAAGCAGGAAAAGCGATGATTGCGAAGCACCCGCCCAGAGGTGGGAGTTATACTCGAGCTTAGGGCGTATAAACGCTTTATAAATTGTAGCCAAATCAGATGGGGAAAAATACTTTTTACACCGATACAGAAAACCTAAGCACTTAGCAGCATTCTTAGCGATTAGTACTATGGGATTCAAGTACAATAGCGTTTGTATGAATTCGCAGTTTGCACTGTCTTTTAATTTAATTAAAATTAAAGATTAATTAATCAGCCCTATCACCAATTTAATGGGAACTTTTTTTCCCTGGAAAAAAATTTACCCCGGAAGAGACATCCCATCCTGAATCTCCCACGAACTTTTTTCCCACGAAACAAATTTTACCATCCAATAAATGTTTTAATCATTTTGGAAGTCGTTTTGACAGCACTACATTTTGTTAGTTTTAATAAAAAAATCTGTTGTTGGGTAAAAAGAAGTGATTGCAGAAATACTGAAAAATTTTGAGACGTTTTGAAATGACAAATGAACAAAAGCGTCGTAGAATACTAATAGACCGGGAGCCACGTACAAATTTGGTCAATCATTTCGTCTCTAGCGATGATTGGTGAAACGCATCAGGGAATAGTATTGTGGAGTTTTGGCCTGGGGTTCGACAAATAAAACTCAATACAAATTCCAAAATAATACAATAACTCTCTGTATTGTATGAAACACAACGTCTTTCAGTTTAAATAACAGAAAATTTAACTTATTCCACTTACTCACAATTCAAATACGTTTTTTCAACACTTTTCATTAAATCTCAATTGAATCACTTTTTACTAACGCTTCCAGTTGTTAACAATTCCACTTTCGAAAATAAACTCAACTTTCAATGCGATCTAATCTTGTATTTATACAAATTTACAAACTTCTGGAAGCTTCCGTCTGGTTCTGGCACAATCTATCGGTACTAATTCGAGTCTCGAATTAGTACTTCAAGTACGTTAATGCTCAGTCAAAACAAATGTGTAGCATACCTTTAGGAGCATGGTTGTTGTACACAATAAATGTTGGTAGTTATACACAATGAATCCCACAGATGTCGTTAATTTACAAACAAAATGTTTCCTCCGAATATCTAATCATTTTGTTCCCACATCGCAGTATTATGAAAGTTCGTGAACGTCAGCTGCGGTTCCGTGAGTGGGATGAGCAGTCCAGAGCGCTTAACATTCAAAGTATCAGCTGACGGTCTTTCCACCGAGATACAGCCAGCTGGCATTCATTTGTTGTTGCGTACAAGCTACCATCAGGCTAAATTTTAGCTGAGAGGAAATCACTAAAAGTTAATATTTTTTTGCAAGTTCAAGCATGCAGTTGACGCATAATCCGCCTTGTTACAGCCAGCTGGCTTTTTTTACTTGTGATACCTAATGCAAGTTATACATTCGTGCAAAAAAAATTGAGATAAAAATCAAACAAGACAATACGATGTTAGAGAAAATATTTGAGCTGCTGGCTAAACGGTTCGTCTTCAAATTTAGAACTTAAGTTTATTTTGATAATATACAGTGGAATTTCTTCAATTTTTTTAGCTCAAAAATTAACGGTATCTGTCATAAAACCGTTGTGTAAAAGCCTATTTTTCTTGAAAACGGCTCCAAGAATTTTTATAGAAAAATTCAGTGTACTACTGTATAGGTAAGCATTATATTTTGGTGAAAAAACGGTACTTCCCATAGGACCGTTTTTTTTTATTTGAATTTCTGGAAAACTGGTGATCCGATTACGATTAAAATAGATATTCAAGAAGATGTATTAAGTAATTTCGCTTTAATTTTTTTTCTAAAACTTTTTTTTTAAATATTAAATAATTTTTTTAAATTGTTTTTTTTTTTTTTTGAAAAATCAATATTTTGAAAACGGGTAAGTGAATTTTTTTAAATTCTGTTTTTAAATATATGTTATTTTTCTACTTAAATTTGTATTCTTGAATTATTTTTTTTAATTTTTTAAAAAAAGTCGTTAAATAAATAAACGTTTTATTTAAAAACCGCTACTACGATTTCGAAAAAAAATTCAAACTTTTTTACATTTCTTAAAGAAATAAAATGGCGTTTAAATTATTTCACTCAATACAATTTAACGTACTTTATTCGAACAATGAAAAGTTACAAAAATCGAGTAAATCGTTTGATGTTCACCTTAATTTTCTTAAATTGTATTCTACAATGTGACCGCACATATGAGAAAGTACGTACGACCGAGTCGTGCAATTTATTTCTTCAAGATAAGCTGTGGTTTGACAAATTTTTAATCGGGAGGAAATGACTTAAAAAAATAAATTTTTCTTGCATTGGAGGCTACCACTGCCCACCCTACCCACGGAACCGGAGCTGACGTTCACGAGGTTTTATAATACTATTCCCAGATGCAATTCACCAATTATCGTTTGAGAATAACTTGGTCATCTGTCAACCTGTCGCTGGCTCCCGGACTATAAAGTTTTGTGGAAAAAACAATATATGTGTGTATCTGGTGTAGTAGGATACATCAATGTTACTTACGTTGCTCCTACAGAAAATAAATACCTGCGCACTACAACCGAAAAGAATACTTTAGTTTAAATGTTCTGCTTGTGAATAATATACTTTTTATTTGCATTGAATACTACACAAAATTTCATTTGTAAGTTTTACAGCGATCAAATTAAAATAAGATTTGTGGATACTTCCCACCATGGTGCCTGCCACGGCTATCGAGAGAGTGGTTTCTAGCTACTTGGTTGTGATAACTTCCTGGTCCTTAAGAAAAGAAGAAATGTTTACGTTTTTGCTCAGCAGTTCAAAACGTTGTCAATCAGAAGTGGCTGGGGCCGCCACGCAACTTATTGAACTTTTGGATTTAACGTTATATTTTCGTCACTCCAAGCTTATGACACACATAAAACAACACATTTAACTATGTTTATGTAAATATTCGTGTTTTTTTTAATATTCACTCTTTACCACCTAAAACAAGATTTTGTTTGAGGCCCGATGGAAATCATTTAATATTTTCGATTGTTTTCCAAAATGTTTTGGATCTTTCCTTTATTTCATTTGAGTACCCCGTAGCAATAGTTGTATATTTGCTAAGCTAAGGAGGACTTCAAGCTGTTTCTTTGTTGTTGCTTTAGACCTAACAAAAATTACATTTATATGAATTTTGAATTGTTTTTAATAAACAAATTATTCATACATTTCTTCTTGTAGCAACTTTTCCCCCAACAACTTACTTCTGCAAATTTTCGCATTCAAATAGGAAAAAGTTCCCTAGAAAAAATTATTCACGATAACTATTTGCGAAAGAAATATTTTTTTCCCATTTTCGAAGATGGTTAATGATAGCAAAGTTCCCAAAATGGAAAAAAACTCCAGAGAACTTTTTTCGCGATAGGGCTGAAGAAGAATTAAGTGAAACGTTACCTCGTTATTCCCACCGTCCGAAACTTGTCAATACACTGAACAAAATTTGGTAGTGATATTGATAAAAACGTAGGTTGAATTGAAGAAAGGGTGATCAATATACTATCAACAAAAACTATGTTTTAATTGACGATTAAATCGTTAATTTTTGAA
Source organism: Platycheirus rosarum (assembly GCA_963971375.1). Lineage (NCBI taxonomy): Eukaryota > Metazoa > Arthropoda > Insecta > Diptera > Syrphidae > Platycheirus > Platycheirus rosarum. The sequence continues at coordinate 11,337,082 of OZ020509.1, read as the reverse complement.
AGTCTTAGTAAAGTTGTTGAATCCACATAATTTTTTCAAATTGAATAAGATTCATCATGCAACCTTTAAATTTTGTGAAAAAAGATTCTGCATTTTAAATAAAAGTATTTTTCATTTTGAAAACAAAATTCTTCAATTTGACGGTTTTGTTTTGAAATTAATAAATTTTCTTCATTTTTTTTTACTTCCAATTGCAAAAAATTTCTTCATATTTACTCTCCTTAATTATTAATTGAAAAAATATTCTTCAATAAAGAATTTATTAGTTCGCCTTCATGTTGGTCTTTAATTGGCGAAGCACCCTGTACAACACCTACAAAATCCTAAAAAAATCTTTTCCTTTAAAAAAAAAAACTACAAAAGATTTAAGACTAAGAAACATTTTATTTGAATTTTGGTTTAAAAATACATAGAAATAGTTTATAGTGGATCAATGTTTTTTTTTATTTTTACATATGTATCCTTCGGCTCAGCTTCACGTCAAAACCCGATGATGAAGACCCAACTAAGGTACAGGTGGCCTTGACATCTCTTGTTGAAAAGTGGGTGTGCATTTAATTTCCACCGCTTCCACCCACCTTTTTAGAAATTGGTACAAGAAAGGTATGCAGCATAAAATCGACCATCTATACACATAAAAAAATGAAGTGTCTGTTTTTAAAATCAAAATAACAGCTTTTTACTTGATGTATACGAAAGGATATACAGTATACTTAAACAAAAACACCATTTAAAAATTTGTTGTCTGTCTGTCTATCTTTCTGTCTGACATCCTAAGGAGTAACTTAGGCTATGTTAATAACTCACTAGATGGCGCTGGTGTCATCTTTTATCGAAAAATTCTTATTTATGGGGACTTTCACTTAAGCTATTTGAATTACCCGTGGGTGGCGCTTTTGATAAATTTCAGGCGGACGAAGTCGCGGGTAATAGCTAGTCTGAAATAATATTATGTAAAAAAATTGTTTAGGGTAATTTTACTTTTCTTTTCGGATTTATGTATGCATTTTTCTCTTCGTTATAAATATGATAATGGGCCATTCCATTCATGCGCTTCAAACTTTTAATTTATTCTTTCACTTTGAGCAATTTAACGACAATGAAAAACTAAAATATTTTACAGACGAAGAAAACAATAATTCTTCAATTTGCCGAACATTTTTTCAAAATGAGGAAAATGCTTTCCTGGATTTAAATAAACTTAGTCAATTTGATAAAATGTTTGTATGCGGTAAAGGACCCGAAATACTTTTAAAGTATTAATGAAAAATATATATATTTGGATAATGCGGTTAAAGTAGATAATTGATGGAATTTCGTCAACATGAAGGGACTTACCTTATCTGTCTGATTGTTTTTATTAACATAAATATTTTTGTATGCGTCAAAATGATTCTTCTATTTGAAAAACATACTAATTTAGACGGCAATTTAAGATATTTTACTGATTTTGAAGAATAAATCTTCACTAAAATGAAAAAAAAATCAAATAATTGTCAATTTGAATAAATTTGTTCTTCAATGATTAACAAAATATTTTCGTCTATATCACTTATGGCATTTGGTTCAGTGTATGTGTAGTCTTGCTAATCGTAGAGAATTATGTGAGGCTGTATTTGCGTTTGATCTTCTGAAAGATATCATTGAGTCATCTTATCTGTGTTCCAAAGTGTCAGTAAAATGTTCAAGTCTTCAGACACACCAAATTTTTAAATGAGAGAAAATCAAAGACTAATTAATCATCTCACGAATTTTTAAATATTACGAATTGTTTGATATAACAATTAGCAGAAACTGTTTTAAGAACAAAATATTAGCCCGAATGTTAGCTGAAGAATCTTCGTGACATTTTGAAATTAACTCTTAAATGTTAACTATATTTTTGTTGGTAATCTATAAATATTATAAATCAATTTAATGCAGGAAAGTTCCTTTTTTTCTTAATATCAATATAACTTTTTTTTTATAATTATTCTTTTTATTTTTGTCGTATATAATTGTCACGTTAATTAATATTTTATATTGTCTTATTTTGGCAAAAGCAAATAAAACTAAAAACTAAAACGTATTTTATAATGTGAGTAACTATAGTGCAAAATTCGATGTGGTTTTCACTTGTAGACATCGCACCGTGGATTCTGTCATAGCAATGGTTTTTTTTTTTTAATAGATAATATTTTCGATTCAAAATATTGACAGTGAGTACCTTTCTCAAGACGCAACTTTCGATTTGTTTAGTTCAGCATAATATAAAGTTTTACACAAAAAGCTTAATGTGAGCAAGATTAAATTTGTAATCATTAAGTTGGAAAGAAAGAGGTGTAGTCCAGGGCCAGATTAAGTTAAATGAATTAAAGGGTTAATACAAACTAATATATACTTTATATACATTACATATTGATCTGCTCCGTAGATAAATCTACGAAGTAGAGACACTTATGAGCACTGGCTACATCGGCTCAGACAATTACAAGACAACACACAAGACGACATTGATACAGGACAGAACAGAAGATAGAAAGAGGACGGAAAAACAGAAAACACATAACACATGTCAACAGTACGTAGTTGGTTTTCGGACGGTCCTCCATTTTTCCACTAAACACGCTCAACGATGCTTGGTTTTGCTGATCTCACGGGAAGCGATGCTTTATCGGAGCCAAGGCCGTTGACAAAAATAAAATTTAAGAACAACTAAGTAGAAGAATCAGCACTAATTTTGCACTTTGTTGAATTATTGATTCAAAATAGCTTTTTATGTTCCACCAAGTAACATTTTTTTTTTAAATTAAACTTATAAAAAGACCAACTCAAATACTTACAACTAAAATTCATAGAACAAATATTTCTAATTTTTTTTGGTTTAAACAAAAAACTCAAAAAAATTTATTTTTGTTGTGATTTTTTTAAATCTTTGTGAATGTTTTCTTTGTTTTCAAAGTTCAATTTTATTCTTAATTTTATCTCAAAGCTGAGTTTTCAAGTCGAGAGAAAGACTATAGTTTTTTTTAATATTATGGGCCTTACTAATAAAAAATTTAAGTAATTGGTTAAAAGAAAACCTCCACTTTTTACAAAAAGCGTATACAAATAAAGAAATTAGTTTCCAGGTTAAGCACTAACAACATGTCAGCATTTAATGTTTGGAAATCCATGTCTAAAGTCGAACACTAAACTAGCAAAGAGTGAGTTGTTCACACAAATATTGCCTTTGGTGCAATTTCTTAATACGGTACTAGAAAGTACAATTAAATAACAAAATCGACATGTTTTAGACAATCCAACTATGCTTTTTATTAAACTAGGGTACTTTTAGTAATAGTATTGTTACTCTTGAAAAGGACCGCAGCAACACCTTAATAAAGGTAACAAATGATTTTGACAGTTCGCGATTAAAATCGTGTTTGAAAGAACTTAATACATATTTTTATATAGATTTTTCACACCTTTGCATATATTTATTTATAATATACAATAATGCTTCAACCTTCTGGGTGGTTTTGTGAATAATATACATTTCAAAGAATTAATTGATCTTAAAAAAAAAAACCTGTAATCATTGTAATAAGTCACTTCGACACGGCTATGAAGTAAATGGAAGATCTCTTAGCCTTAAGTTGGTTTCACAGCTGCAGAAGGAAAGTAAAGCTCCACCTCCGGTAAGTTCCATAGAGATCTTGTTACTTTGGTTCTCTATTTTCTCTATTATTCTATATTGAATTAAAAGAATTCAATTGGATTTTTTTTCCGAATATATTTCTTATTGTTACCTGAGCAAAAAGTTAAACTAACGAAAGTGAAACTGGAGAATAAAGTTTTAACACTGTTTTGACTAGTTTTTTTTTGTAGTGCCCCGTGGCTTAGTGGTTAGTGTGCCGGACTCCTAAGCGAAAGAACCTGGGTTCAAATCCAGCTCATAGCCACGTTTTTTTCCGGGGTACTGCCTCTTGCGAGGAACTGACAAAATCTCCAAGAGTAAAATTTGTCTCGAAAAAGTGCATCTCATGTAGCCGTTCGGACTCGGCGGTAAACTGTAGGTCCCTTCCATTCTTGAAGATTAACAACACACACACAGGAATGGTTGAGAGTATAAGTCACTAGGCCTTGGCTCCTTAAGGAGCTGTCGCGCCAGTAAATTTTATTTAATATTATTTTGACTAGCTTTTCAAGTCCACAAGATTAAAATGCAAATTAGGTACGATTGGCGTCCATAATCTCTTTAAAAGTTTCTTAATACGCTCGTTTCAGTTTTGCAGCAAAGACGATTTCACACCTTAGCAAACACTCTAAAAGAAGATAGCACCATTATTACCACCTAAACGACGCCTTTCAGTACGCTCAAGATCGCCGGATGAAAGTTCCAGTTAATGCTCACTGAATTCGGCGTTGAATCATTCAAGTGAGGAAGAAGAACTGGAAGCACTTTCAATGGAAACCTCTTCAGAATATTAATTTGGATGATCCGGATAAGCTTCTTGCACTTAAATCACCATAAGACAAGAAGGACTCAGAAAAACTGGTCAACGGTGAAGAAACCTGAAATGCGAAAAAACTAAACGCCATTGAAATGAAACGGGTTTTGTTTCGATGCAATTCATTCGTACAAGCGCACTAAACGGAGTGATGAGTTTCCTCAAACTAAATAGCGAAGTCGATTATGATAGATAACCAATCAATCAGTAAGAAAAGCGCTAGCACGGACTATTTTGATATTCAATGAAATTCGAGAAGATCATAAATGTTCCACAGAACATGTCTACTTTGACAAAGACAAACAACATTTCTTCCTCGGACGCTATAATCTTAATAGCTTTGTTCGGTGAGCCCTGAAGTCACCCAGGGCCCTGGGTCCGCCACAACTGGTTTTTTGAAATACCTCGACTCGCCCTCAAGAGAAAATTCTCTGATTTTTGAAACCTGGGGTCGCCATGAACTCACCCTGAAGTCGATCTTGGTATTTTCTAGGGCGAGTTGAGGAAACGCTCAGATGTTGTATACTGACATTAGCTGTCAATTTGTGATTTGTGTTGATTTGCTGCAGGTAAGTTGTTAATTTGTATAATTTAATTGAAAAAGGTGGGATGACTCAGCCACACTGCTTCTTATTTCCCTCCTGAAAGAAACTAAAGGGAAAGTAGGACAAACGTTCACGTTCAAAACCAGAAAGAAGCAGGTGGAATTCATTGCCGCGGCGATGTGGAAGAAAGAGCACTATTTTTCAGCTTCTCAAGTGGATGATAAGTCCAAGGGTATGAAAAAGAGTTCCCGGAATGTCACCAACCACAACAACAAAACGGGGAACAACAGGATGACTTGTCCATTCTATAAGTATGTTGTATTTAAATTAAAGTTCTTAATCTTTCTAAAGATTTATTTTCATTTCTAGCGAACTTTATGATCTGTTTAAGGACAGGGCAAGCATGTTCCCCGAATTTGTTTTGGGTGCTTCCGGAAGCGGTACCCACCTTGATGTGAGATCTTCACCACCAATATCCAGCCAAGTTCCTTCCGGAAGCGGTACCCACCTTGTTGTGAGATCTCCACCATTAACATCTAGGCAAGTTTCTCCTATAGGACCCTTGCTGCCGATGCAACCACAAAATTTAGATGAAAGCTTTGATGAAGACAATGGTAAGTTAAAAGACAACAACAAACTATTTGTTTATAATGATTTTTGTCTTTGTAAGATATTCATTCCGAGAGTGGCATGCGCCCGCGCCAGCACCCAAGACGAAATAAAAGGAAAATGACCCGAGAAGAAATGCTAGAGAATCGCTGGCAAAAAAAAATGGAAGTTATGCGGGAAAGGAATCGCATATTACAGCGGGAGCTAATAAGAAAAAATAATATCCTACAAGAAATTGAAGACAATTTGAAACCAAAGCCAACATAAGACTTCATCATTTAATGAGACTGAATTTAACAATTGTGCTGCCTTATTTTTAATATATTTTTATTTATGTATGTATTTCAAAATAATTTATGAAGTAAGTTGTTATGTTTTATGGATTTTTTTATTTTTGTTTTATTAGTATTTAGTTCATTTACATGAGTATTATGTTTATTTTTATTGTGTTGTTTAAAATAAATATTTTATTCTTAAAAACAAAATTTTATTTTTAGTAAAAAGGTGCACCTATGTGAAGTACTTAAGCAAAGAGGGTATTGGAAATTGTATTTCTATTGGCTTTCCCGGCAGCATTATCCTGAATTTCACCGATGGTTTCTGTGACATCTTCCTCTGTACCCAATCTGTCTACATCGATGTTGAGCATGGCAAGCACACTTTCATTGCAAAGGTTGTGTAAAACACAACACGCTCTAATGAAATGCGAAAGGTTCTCAATACCAACTAGCTTGCAATAATAAAGTTGCTTAAAGCGCTGTTTCAAGATCCCAAATGAGTGCTCAATTTTAATGCGGGAAGAGCTTAAGCACTTGTTGAAATTGATTTCTCGCGCTGACAAGTGTCCGTTGTCCCTATAAGGCGTGAGTAGTTATTGAGTACACGGATATGCTGAGTCGCCCAATAAATGGAAATCTAATTGAAAGAGAATTATTTTCAAACATTATATATATATACGTATATACATATATATCATCAATGGAAAAGTAAATCTATTTTCTCATAGGGAATTTAAATGAGGATATATTGTTGAATTTTTTAAAACCCTGCTATCATGAGCAGCTCCTAGAAAACCAATAAATACATCCATAAACTTCCTCTCTTCATTGCAAATTCCTTGCATGCAGATACTGAAGTCAAGCTTCCTGTTCATATAGTCATCCTTGCTTCGCCTGGGTGGGTCGATGACTATGTGGGTACCGACAATACATCCTGGAAGGTATAAAAGATATAGTACGTATTCTTTTTTTTGTGTGTCCAGAATCACTTACCAATAATGCCTGGGAAACCATGCTTTACTTCAAAAGTCCGACTACTTTGCGTCTTCTTCTCAGTCGTTGGCCATTTTATCACCTGGTCGCTCAACGAGCTGAGAAAATAACCCACTCGCATTATAATGACATGAATCGTTGAGATGGACACATCAAAACCAAAACGATCAGAAATGTCCCTAAATGCACAGGCTTCGTGTACAGCAAACCAGATGAAAATTGCCAAGTTTTTGTCGGCGCTAATGACTTTGGCATGGTCAAGCGACTTGTAATCCTTGCACTCCGGATACAAATTTGCCAATTAATTGAAAAGATTTCTTGAGACACGAAAATCAGTGATGAATTCCTTTTCGGTGTAGGTGGGAACTACTTTTTCGAAGTAAAAGGGGATACTGTGCCTTTTTTGCCTTTCACACACTTCTTCACTATCACTATTTCCACTGCTTTCATCGAAGTCATCGTTGAACTCATCATCATCCGATATTATATTTAATAACAGCCCGAAATTATCCGTATTCATTTAAGGGCCCGAAGTGCGAATAGTGAACGATTAGGGAGTCGAAGTTTATTAATTAATAAAGGATTATTAAATTTTAAAACTTCAATAAGTTTATGTGATATGTCAGTAACTTAATTGACAGCCTTTTTGTGTTTTTTGAGATTAAAAAAACCCTATGTAAAGTTCAACGAACAAAGCTAATATCCTTATCCGATTAGATTCCTCCAGGCTCCTAAAGCCACTAAGATCAAAGAAAAACACGTACCACAATTTCGATTAGATTGATGATATTCACATAATGATATACCTATCAACCCGCGTCAGTGTAAAACTTTTCCATGGAACCGAGCCTTGAGGAGCTAGCGCCTTTGCCTGTCAAGAAAAAAGCACATTTTGGCCTACAAGGAGATTTGTTCAGCTATTATAGTCGAACAACATCGTCATTCAGTGCACACCAATAACTTGAATCGAAACATATAATAAGTCAGACTATGAATTTATCTCCTGTAAGTAAACCCCTCACATTAGAGTCGTCGCTGACATCACCCATTAATGAAATACCAGGACTGCCGCCGAAGAGTAAACCAGGCATTCGATCGACTCCTACTCCAACAATAATTACAACTCCACTACAGAGTCCTAAAACAGCCAATAGCTTTGGAAATATTTCAATAATTTATAAATAATAATTTCTAACTTATTTATTCTAGATACTTTATCTTTAAATAGAAACAACAAATAATTATTATTATCCTGTTAATCTGTTATTTCTGTTAATCAAAAAGGTAATTTTAGCATTAAGAATGAATAAAGAATTTAGTGTAACATACTTCCAATTCCCATTAAAGTTTGTGGTGTGAAGCCTTTCACTTCACAGCCAGCGTAATATATCATTTACTATGTAGATGACCCACACCCATCCGGCGAGGTTCGAGGTTTGCAAATGTAACTGAAAATATTTCCTGATAAATTGATTTCAATAGCCAGTTACCCGCAAACCACTTATTAAAGAAATGGTTCTTCATCGTAGGATTCTTTTTCTGGTAAATTGTCCACGGGGGTATGCCATATATATAACCTGAAATATATTTCAAAGGGTATTTTTTTTTAAATACTTAAAATGATTTGAGTAATTTTTCAGATGTTGTGTCTAGTTGACATTAATTCCATTGAAACAAGCTTGAATCCATTTTTGAAAATATTTATTTGACAGCAAAGTTGACAGAAATTGTAGTAGATTCAAAAAAATGGGCACGACTAGGTCGCAAGAAATTGCTCTTATGTGCCTAATTACATTGGAAATCAACATCTTTGACAGAAACAAGTAACATTTACGTTGAAAATAATACAGTATGAACTTATAAAAAGTATCAAAACCAAAATACTAAAGAGATAGGAGGTGTCGATTAACATTGGTTTTGAATGTTTGCAAATTGAAATGGCAAGGGAAAATCTCGCCGGGTAAACCATTCCAAGGTCGTGTTGTACGGCTAAAAAAAGAATCCCTATATTTCACGGTACGTCCGAAATTGGGCTCAAGGGTGAACTGATGGGCATTCCTGGCAAGACGAGTATTACGGGCGAAACTTTTAAGGGGAGGAATGCAGCTGGCTACCTCGAGTGAACATTTTTTATAAAAGAAACGATAAAATAAGGAAAGACACGAAACATTCGGTGTTCGAGAGGGGCAATTGTTTCAGCGGCAGTTTTATTTCCTATCAATCTTAACGCTCTATTTTGTGTTCTATCAAACAGGTGAAGCGATCTTTGTGAAGCACCTGCCCACAGGTGGGAGTTATACTCGAGTTTAGGGCGTATAAACGCTTTATAAATTGTAGCCAGATCAGATGGGGAAAAATACTTCTTACACCGATACAGAAAACCTAAGCACTTAGCAGCATTCTTAGCGATTTCAAATATATGGTCGTTCCAACGGAGGTCGTCGTTGACACACATACCGAGTACTGAGAGCTTTTCGGTTTCTTCGATGTAAGTGCCATTCATGGACAATGGCGTTAGGGGTATGTTAAGCTTTAACGACAGAAGACAGCATTGAGTTTTCGAAGCATTAAACTCCACACGATTCCTATTACCCCATTTGACAATGCTGTATAAATCGGAGTTTAATGAGCTTGACATACGGTACCGTTGCAATTGTACGTCCGAAGGCGAAGGACGTGAATTATCGAACGAATATGAAAAGCTGATGGTAGAGTCGTCAGCAAAACAGTTAAGTCGATTAGAAGTAACTGACAGAAGATCATTTATAAAAATGAGGAAAAGAGTCGGAGACAAAATAGAGCCCTGGGGCACACCAGCATTTGTTTTGTGGGAATCAGACTGGAATCCGTCCAATACAACTTGTATTGAACGGTCCAGAAGATAGCTTCTAATCAAACGAACAAGAGTATCATCGATCCCAAAAGCACGCATTTTCTATAAGAGAGCTTCATGCCAAACTTTATCAAATGCATTGGAGATATCAAGAGCAATAATCTTACTTTCACCAAAGCGATGTAAAGATTTGTTCCACTGTTCGGTGAGATATGCCAACAGATCACCAGTAGAACGGTTGCTGCGGAAGCTATACTGACGGTCATGGAGAAGCTTTCGATCTTCGAGATATTCCTTAAGCTGACGGTTAATCAGTGTTTCTATGACCTTAGAAAGAAGGGATGTCAGTGCTATGGGTCGGTAGGAGGAGGGGGAGGATGGGTCACCTTTCTTAGGGACAGGCTGGACAAATGCTGTTTTCCATCTTCTAGGAAAGATTCCAGAAGAGTAGGAGCGATGGAAGAGCTTACGCAGTGGCTTTGCCAGTGTGGAAGAACACCTCTTCAGAAGAATCGGGGGTATACCATCCGGGCCAGCGGATTTGTGTGTATATCGAGATCTTTGAGAACTCTTGCTACTGTACGAGTGCGGAAAAAATCTGTCTCATGGAAAAATTTACATTCTCAAGTACAGGAGGGGCAACGTTGCTATGCGGCAGCGTGGAGCTGGCAGCGAAATGGGCGGCGAGCAAGTTTGCCTTCTCTGAAGAGTAAACAATTGGTTTGTTATTGTCGATGAGCGTTGGAACCGAAGATGTTGAGGAGTTTTTAATATTTTTTTACAAATGACCAAAAATTTTTACTGCCTTTGGGACACTGCAGAATTTTCTTCCGTAATTTTTGGTCATGCAAAAATTTGGTTCTTTCAATAACGGAGTTGCATGAGTTCCTTGCTTGTTTATGTATTTTTCCGATTTTCCTCTGTAGGGTTGGCTTTGTAAGATCGGAAACTTACTTCTTTGAGACAGATAGTTTCTTTACACTCAGAATTGAACCAGGACTTTTCTTTAGGCTTGATGTGTTGTCTGACCAGAATAGCGGAGCCAATTGGAATTGTGTACATTGAAATAGCCTGTATATAACGATTTCAGTGCGAGGACAAAGGGAAACAATTTCCTAGATGGAATCAGACAGCGCATGAAACTCTTTGCAATTCGAATTACTGCCGAGATTTGGACTCCTGTAAATAAAAAAAAATTAATGAATTTGAGCCACAAGAAGTTAAAGTCCGTGTTGGAACATTGCCCATATTGGGGAAGGCTCTGGCAAGCAACGTCATTCCTAAAATAGACCACGAGACCATGAAGGGAAAAGAGTAATGGTACCAAACTGACAAATCAGTATTTACTCCAACCTGTCAACCTGAGTTTCACTTAATGTCAAAACAGCTGGCCTGTATTGCACAGTGTAGCATACAAATGACAGCTAGGTCTACAATTCTTTATACACACAGACGGGACGACGGACAGACAGACAAACATTTTTTGTCACTAACTTTTTAATTTTTCTCTGTGATCGTAATGTCGTGTTTGATTTTTTTTGTCAATTCAATTCAAATTTATTGGAAAAAATACACTAAGACATCCGTCTTTTATAGTATTTTACAAATTGGTTACACAAAATTGTAGTTCTTAAAAATAAATATTTAATTACAAGAAAATAAAATTAAATATTACATACATTGTGTTATACACAATTTGTATTTTTTTTAAATGTCTAATTTTCGAATGCTTTTTTAATATTCAAAACTACAAATGACTACTGAAGTGATTGAATACTGCAGTTTTAAAATTTCCTGTCTCTTACTCAGTTGTTTAATGCTGACTGGCAAAGAATTCCAAAGGCGAATGCTATTTGCAAAGAATAATCTTGATGAATTAAGATACTTCAAAGAAGGTATAACTTTGTTTTCTGTTCTGACAGAGTGACAAAACCGATTTTTTTCATAAAGGTAATGAGGTTTTAGTTCGTATTATTTTATGCAAACAGATACAATTACGAAAATGTGTGTATTCAAGGAGACTACAATTGAAAATGATTGTGCTATAGGGAGATATATGGACATATCTTCGAAGTCCGTAAACATATCTTGTCATATCGTTTAATGCCACCCTCAGCTTATGTTCAGACAACGAGTCAAGGTTGGGGTATACAACATCGGAGAAAGATATTATTGGAATGAATAAAGTTTTCATCAAACTATTAGTAATCCAGAGTTTTCTAAGCGTTCCATATATTCGGCCAACAACAAAATTTATGTGTTCCCTGCAGGACAGATCGAGATCATTAGTTAATCTGTAACCAAGACTTGTTACAGAATTCAACTAGGATTTTGTTGTTTTGTTTAAAGTAATCAAGCAAAGTGCCTTCTTAGATATCATTAATGCTAGTGTTTTTCAGGGTTAAGGGTGAGATCATTACCATCAGCCCACTTACATATGCTATTAAGATTCTCATTGATGCGAAAAAATGAAATCGTCTATGAGACCCAATCTTCGAGAGAGATAGATTTGTATATCGTCAGCGCACAGATGAAAACAAACATTTTTACAAACAGATGGCAAGTCATTTATAAACATACAAAAAAGGATTGGACCCAAAATCGAGCCTTGTGGTACACCCATCTTAAGGGTAGATTGTGACACCTCATTCTGGACAGCAACTCCTTGTGTTATATTTTTCAGGTAACTCTTGATGAGATGAACTGCTAAGTTCAAGGTAATGTTTTGAGCAGAGAATATAGTATTGACCTTGTCAAATGCCTTGGAAAAATCTAACAAGCAGAGTTCTGTAACATTATCTTGATCATACTGCAGCCTTATACATCTAAAATTTTAACCATTGCTTTAGAACATGAGTGGTTAGCCCTAAAACCTGATTGATAAGGAGTCAGAAGGCTTTTTAATGTAAGATCTTCCACAATTTTGAGGCAGATTTTTCAAAATTATGAGTTTTAGTAGATCGAATTCACCTTCCAGTTTTTCTGTATAGTCAATATTGTTCCTTCCTTAGATTATTGTTTTTGTTTACATCAAAATATTCGTAGTATGAGAAAAAAATTTCAATTTTCTTGGCTCATCTTAATTCATTAGCTAATTTACCAGTCGTTATTGTTTTAACTGAAATATGGATATATAATAATGAGTTAGAATTATATAATATACAAAAATTTCAATTTTCTTGGCTCATCTTAATTCATTAGCTAATTTACCAGTCGTTATTGTTTTAACTGAAATATGGATATATAATAATGAGTTAGAATTATATAATATACAGGGTTATACTCTTTTTGGCAACTGCAACGAAGCATACCCTGCTGGAGGTGTAGTTGCTTATGTGAAAAATGGTTATGTGTGTGAATTTTCTTGTCCAAATTTATCAAGCGCGGATGTATTAAAATCATCTTTTGTTTTTGAGAATATTGATTATACTTTAAATTGTGTTGATTATAAACTATTTAAAAAATTTTTAACTTTCGAAGGCTGGGTCCAAGTTTATTCAGAAAATAAGCCTTCTCTTGCATTTGATTTGTTTTTAAATATCTTAAAAAATCATATTAGTTCAAGTACTTTCCAAAAAAAAGCAATCTGGCAAAATGAAACACCTTAAACCTTGGATGAACAATCATCTTCTTAATAAAATAACACAAAAGAATAAAATGAGTTAAAAATTTAAAAAAAAAACATTAAAACAATAATAAACTTAAATAAAAAACACTATGAAAATCAATTAATAAAGAAATTGAAGAAACTCGTAAAAATTATTGTGCTAATAAGTTTTTAAATGCTAAAGGGAATATTCGGGAAGAGTGGAAAGTTGTAGATAACATTTTAGGTAAAAATAAAGAATCAAATAAAATTGATTTTATTGAAATTGAAAGAGTTATTGAATCTGATTCTCGAAATATTTCAAATAAATTTAACGAATATTTTATTGAAATTTCAAACAAATTAAAACCTAATTTAAATACTTGTTTTAGTTGTAATTGTTCCATTCCTTCAGAAATTTGCGTAGATGACATGCAATCAAATAGTTTCGTTTTTGATACGATAACGTCAAAAAAAGTTTTCAACGTTATTATGTCTTTTAAAAATAAACATTCATGTACTAGTGATGGTGTATCTAGCCATTTGTTGAAAAATGTTGCTTGGTATGTTATGGACGTTCTAGCGTTTGTATTTCATAAATGTGTTGAAACTGGTTGTTTTCCAGATCATCTTAAATGTGCTGAAGTCATACCGCTCTTTAAAAAAGGAAAGAGAAAACTTATATCTAATTATAGACCCATTTCACTACTTTGAACTTTTTCAAATTTTTTTGAGAAACTAATCAAGTGCGAATTTTGTCCTTCTTGGAAAAGTTTAATTTTTTCTGTAATAATCAATTTGGTTTTAGAGCTGGTTTGTCAACAGAAGATGCTATTCTAAGAGTTTTTAGTCAACTGTATGGAAGTTTGAATGACAAGAAGAAAACCTGTTTATTGATATGACGATCTAGTCAACCATGAACTTTTACTAAGGAAACTTTATAATGCGGGTTTTCGCGGTAGTTTTTTCAATTTGCTAAACTCTTATTTAAAAAAATAGAAAACAAATAGTCAACACCAATAGAATGTTTAGTGAACCAGGACTGCTTAGAAATGGTTTTCCTCAGGGATCAGTGCTTGGCCCTTTTTTTTCTTAATTTATATAAACTCCATTTTCAAACTAAAATTAAAAGGTATTTCAACTGCTTTTGCTGACGATATCGTATTCACATATTCATCAAACACTGTCTTTGAAAGCATTGCCAATATTGAAAATGATCTTGAAATCTTAAGGCAGTGGTTTACTTATCACAAATTAGTTATAAATGAAAAAACTAAGTTGATGTGTTTTGAGGTGTCTGGGAATAGTCTTTATGACTTCAATTTACGGTTCCATGGTCACGATTGTAAACAGTATTCATCACCTATTCATAAGTGTGGAATAAGTAATTTTAAAGCCAATTATCAAAAAATTGCTTTAAAGTGGAAGTAGTTTATCAGTTCACGCACTAAGGAGTTATAATTGATTAAACCTGAATTGGAAAGATCATATTCAAATGGTAAAAAATTATTTGCTATCGGTCATACGAAAAACTTTAATAAAACCCTGTTGCCCGAAAATGTTTAAAAAATGATCTATTTTGCTCTCGCAAACTCGAAGTTACAATACGGTATTAGTTGTTGGGGTGGATCCTATGCAAATACTTTTACAACTCTATTAACAGCTCAGAAACATGTAGTTAGAAATATTTTAAATAAAAATAGGATGGACGAAAGTTTTGTTTTATTTAAAGGATTGCAAATTTTGCCAATGAGACATTTATATGTTTTCAAAGTGTTAAGAATTTTTTTTTTTAAAAAGCGGAAATATTCCTAGTAGGAGTTATCAAATGTACAACTTACACGTAAGTTGACTTTAGTCAATGTACCTTTTAAAGACTGGTTATTCACAATAAATTTTGATGACATTGAATCATTAATTTAGTTTTAAAATATGTAATCAAAAAACAATACATTTTTTTGTAAATATTGTTTTATAATGTTCAAAAATAATTAGTTCCTACTATATTTTTTCTACAAAGTTGCTAGCAAGCTCTTATTTTCTATAATGTTATTATTATTTTATTCTTGTTACTTAAATTACTAATTGTCACCCCACATCAGTTATTAATTAATTTTTAAATTAGATGTGTCACTCATCGCTAACTACCTTGTTAAGGAATGTACACTATTATTCTTATTTTATTAATGGATTGTATATTTCTATAAATTTTAGATTGAATGAATAAAATTAAATACAATACAATATAATCTGCTTCGTGAGTAGAAGTTATTCTGGCTACTTTCCAAGCATTTGGGAAAGTAGAAGAAGCAATACAATGGTTCAATATATGGATTGATGGACTTGAAACGTAAATCAGATAAATGAAAAACTTAAAAATTATTTAAGTGGTTTTTCTTTATTTTATTTAATTTCTGAAACGCGTCGCGACATCCATACAAAATATACAAAAAAGTTGTGAAAAATATTTAATTAAATAAATACGCTTAAATAATTTTTTTAAGTTTTTCATTTATCTGATTTAAACACCATAACTTGGAGACCTAAGATACGAATTATGATTGAAATTTAAGGTAGGATAAGTTTAACAAACCGGAGGGGTATTCCATCTTTACCAATTGCTTCAGATTTAAGAGTTTTAAAAGTGCTTACTACTTCTTCTTCGGACACAACCTCAAACCTAAACAAATCAACATAGTTGTAAAATAAGTTAATTTCGGGTTCGAAACTGGTAGGCAATTGAGTAGTGGCTGTGAAATGGTTATAAAGTACATCAGGGTGATGTTTACAAATCGATATTTGTCGTTTCCCAACACCAATCAACTCAACTGCTTAGGAGTTAGGAGGCAAGTCAGAACTAAACTTTGAAGCAAAGAAGTTTCTTTTGGCTAATCGGGTAATTGCAGTTGCTTGGTTCCGGAAATAACAGTATAGTCGCCAATTTTGTTATCTCATATTTTTATATTCACGAATAACAAACTTGCTTTAAATAGGTACCTATAATCGAGGTATCGAGGTAAAAAGAAAACAAAACAATATAAATAATAATAAATACACAATAAAAAAAACTAATCTAATTAAATTAAAAAATAACTAATCCAAAAAATAAAAACAACCACATGTGACTATACATAACACATTTCATATTTTGGAGGCAGTGAAGCCGACTTTAGTTCATAACTAACTTAAAATGTTACTTCATAAAAAATAACGCACCACTTACATATCGCTTGAACGGAAAACAACCTTATTAAAAACAATTTTTTTACCACACATTTAAATCATCACAAACAGATCAACTATTGTGTTCGGCATTTCACAACCAGTCCTAAACTATGGGCTTTTGTCATTCGCCTCCTGCAAAAACCGTCATTAACCATAACAAAATTACAAGGGTGTCAAGTCCACGGACCTATAAATGAATTATTGTCCTCCCAAGGAAAACATTGAAATTAACCACGTCAATAGCTCTGTACCTATTGCTTATGTATCCTTGCACCATTCTATACTTATGCGCTGCACACGACCTATCGTCGTTCAATTGAAGCATCGCTCTCTCTTCATATACCTAGCTGGAGGCGAGAAAATCCGCATCCTTTCAATATGTTTCGCTGGCATCTATTATTTGTATTTCCAACGTACTCCGTTATGTGATGACAATAATCAACTTTGACAAGTAACAGAGATAGCATCAGATAGGAAGGGATCAACTGCATAGCGGCGTACGGCGGAACTTTGATTTGACATCCTTAAGTGCAATCTTGTTACAAAGCAATGTAAACAGGATTGTTAATTCGCATGGGAGTTCTAAAATCCACAGCTAAATGAATAGTGGTTATTGGAAGCGGGGTGGGAAATGGAATGGAAAATTTACAGGGGTAGATGAATTGTTCACCTATAGTATGTATATCAGCTCAGGGTTGCAAGATAATAATAAAACTGTAATTCTATTTTGAACGATTAAATAATTAAAAAAAAACTTACGTATAAGTATTGTTTTAAGACGAGAAAGAAGAGCGTTTGAGTGTTTAAATAAATATGCTCCATTACTGCATGCAAATTCACAACATGCAAGTGGGACTATTTTATAAAATTACTGGCTTCTGGTAGTATAAAACATATTTTTTTAGTAGAAAATGGTTTAGTTATCAGTATTGGCCAACAAGCCTTGAGCTTGAAATGTAAATAGCTCTGTTTTATTTGTGTAGCTTCTGCACACTGGGCGAGCTTTCGTAGTATACAATTTGTCATATGGCATATCACCACTCCTCCTCCTGTTTTCTAGGGCTTAATCTGAGATTACTGCAGCATTGTTAGAAGGAGGTGACTATACTCAGTACCTATATAAATGTCATTCTAGTTTATAAATAAATCCCAAGAATAAAAAACAACCAACCCATGCTTATGCTTAGTATTTCTAGGTAACCCTTAATCCTTTTATTCAATGAAGCGAGGAAAATTCAATTTCAAAGTGACTTTCTACCCTTTTCTCTCGGATACATATCTCAACACTGTTTATATTGTAGTTTCTCAAACGCCAAAAAGGAAACTAACATCTTCCGGCCAATTTATTAACATGTAATTTTCCATGCCAGTTATTTCACTGGTGATAATTGCCTGTGAACTTCTGCGTAAGGGAAAGCTAACGTCCTTTGTCGAACTATTACGATCGGATATAGCACCCCTTAAGTAAGTTTGGGCTTATTCTATGTCTTTAACCATTTTTGGAATTGTGCATTCATTTTGTGCAAATGACATTGGCCACAACCCGCAATTGAAAACGTCATGAAACACGTGACCAAGCGTATGCTACAAGATTTTACATCCCACACCCTCCGGCAGGACAACACAAATCCAACCCAGAAGTGGGTTAAACAAAAATTTATCCAAAGAAGATTCCATTAGGACCCTTGAGTCAAATCACTTATACAGTTTGGATGGTGTATGAACCAACTTTTGTTTGGTTCCGGAACAGATTGATTTGTTAATGTTTAAGGATGTGCTTGCGGTTGGTGTCTATACAGTTTTATTTTTATAGTTTGCACTTTATTGACTATAGAATGTATGTTTGTTTTGAAGATTATTTAATCCGCAGCAAATTGATTTGTTTGTTTTTATTTGCATGAGATTTCTGAATATGTGGGAAAGTTTTATATTCTTTTTGAACAATTATCTGACATATCTGGTTAAATGGGGAAGGAATTTAATGAGCTTGAGTATTTTCTAGCTGAATGCAAATAATGTATGCTTTTAAATTTAAATGAATCTTATGTAAAGTAATATTACGTTTACCGATGATGAATAAACTCTGTCATCTTATCAGACAATAAATTGCACGACTGGATCGCACGTACTTGCTCTTATGTGCGGTCACAGCTTCGAATAAAATTTAAAAAATATGAAAGGAACTTCAAAGTTTTTATTCGATTTTTTTGACTTTTAATTGTTTGAAAAAAGTACGTAAAATAGTTTTCAGCGGAAATATCTAAACACCATTTTATTTCCTTAGAAAATGTGAAAAAAGTGTGATTTTTTTTAAATCGTAGGAATGGTTTTTAAATAAAACGGTGTTTTGTTGACAACTTTTTAAAAAAAAATTCAAAAAAAACTGTGCACGAATGCAAACTTACACAAAAATTACTTACATTTAAAAACAAAATTAAAAAAATCCATCTACCCGTTTTCAAAATATTGATTTAAAAAAAAAAACTAAGAAAATTATTTAAAATACAAAAAAAAAGTTTTTTTAAATATTTTAAAATAAAATTACTTAGGCTACCAACATTTTTCTGAGTATCAATTTTGATTGAAATCGGATGACCAGTTTTCGAGAAAGTTGAAGGAAAAAAAACGATTCTATTGGAGATGGGAGGTACCGTTTTTAGCCAACCATCTTAATTTTGTTCACCAAATAATAACCTACACCTTCAATAGTACACTGAATTTTTATCATAAAAAAATCTTGGAACCGTTTCCGAGAAAAATAAACTTTTACATAACGGTTATATGACAGGTACCGTTAATATTTGAGCTAAAAAAAAAACATCCTCTGTAGAATGTCAAAATAACCTTAGGTATGTTCCAAATTTGAAGACGATTGGCGAAATCGTTAAGATTTCAATATACATACATCCGTACATATGGACATACAGACAGGCAGACAGAATTTTGCCAGTAATTGAAATATGTTTTTCTATCATCGTAATGTCATGTCTGATTGTTAGATTTTTTTTCCTTTTTTTGCATTCGTAAACTATAATCTATAAATCGCAAGTAAAATAGAGTTGGTTGTCTGTAAAGTCGGTTTATGGACGATAATTTTACTTGATAACGTCATAAATAAGAAAACACTGATGTCAGCAACACAAACATACAGCCCGTTAACTCACACCCACAAACCCTCTCGTTAAATCCACACACACACACCCCAATATCTACATCTACTTTCTACTTTAACAAAACTCCGCCTATTTTTAATTTCTTTGTCTCTTCTTGTTCTTTTTGAATTTGAGTGGAATTATTTTGGGAATTTGTGCCTGTTCTTTTTCATATTCGCCTTGTGCTTGCTATCAATTTTGGTTGAAAGAACCAGAGTATCGCGGTTAGAATGAGTCATTAGTCTTATCAGTATGAGTCCTGTTATTTTGTACGTGTTGCCTGTCATCGATTTATAAGACGTTATCACGTCATCGGTCATTAAATTAAAATGCAACATATCCTGTTGCTGTTGCTGCCATTATATTCAATTTTTAATAAAGATACAATTTAAATCCATAGGTAGAAAAAAGCCAAGTGAAATAATATAATTTAATGAACTACACACATATTCCGACCATAGAGCAAAACCTGTTGACTGCAACCATAAATATTTGCCGAATTGATATAACCTTATAAGTTATTATATTACACATTTAAAATGCAACTGCTTACCGTCAAATTTAAACGCTCATCAACTGAAAGCTTTAAAAACCGAAAAAGAACTTCTTTATTCCGTCCATAATGGAAAAAATGTCACTACTATCGGTGAGAAGAAGTTTTAAGCCTTATCAGCTTTTTAAACTTTAACTTCATGGAAATTTATGGAAAGTTTAAAATTAAATCGGCTTGCTCTAATCATTTCAGTTAGTTGGTGTTGGTTCGCAGGTTTACCGCAGGTTAGATCTATTGTTATAACTGAAATTACATATGTTTGTTGAGCCTAATGAATCTGCTTCTTAGTTGAATGGATTTATTCATGGTGTTGTTGCGAAGTAGGTTTCCACAGATGAAAATATTCTTTGGGAACAGTGGAAGCCACAAGAACCACCCCCAATCCGTCGAGCAGCGCCGTGCAACGAAAAGCGTGTCCGTCGTTTCCAGCTTGGTTTCTTAGGCAACTTCCTTTTTTTTTTTTTTTTTTTTTTATAATTAACGCGCGCACAAGGGATTATGTGTTTCCCTTTTAATGTAGAACACACTGCGCGGGCATTACGAAGATAGGGAGGGGAGAGATAGGAGGTGCCGATTAACATTGGTTTTGAATGTTTGCAGATCAAAATCTCAAATATATGGTCGTTCCAACGGAGATCGTCGTTGACACACATACCGAGTACTGAGAGCTTTTCGGTTTCTTCGATGTAAGTGCCATTCATGGACAATGGCATTGGGGGAATGTTTAGCTTTAACGACAGAAGACAGCATTGAGTTTTCGAAGCATTAAACTCCACACGATTTCTATTACCCCATTTGACAATGCTGTATAAATCGGAGTTTAATGAGCTTGACATACGGCACCGTTGCAATTGTACGTCCGAAGGCGAAGGACGTGAATTATCGAACGAATATGAAAAGCTGAGGGTAGAGTCGTCAGCAAAACAGTTAAGTGGATTAGAAGTAACAGACAGAAGATCATTTATAAAAATGAGGAAAAGAGTCGGAGACAGAACAGAGCCCTGGGGCACACCAGCATTTATTTTATGGGAATCAGACTTGAATCCGTCCAATACAACTTGTATTGAACGGTCCAGAAGATAGCTTCTAATCCAACGAACAAGAGTATTATCGATCCCAAAAGCAATTCAGGCCGTCCCAGTTGGCTTTCTCGTATTGCCAAACGGTCCTGGTGGGAAGTTTTTCTTTAACTGAATGGGTGGGGGATGAGAAATTAGCTGAAATGATACAATGGTCTGAAGTGCCAAATGGAGAAGTTACACTAATGGTATATTTATCAGGGTGAGAAGTAAGAAACAAGTCAAGAGTATGGGCTGCTTGCCCAGCAACATCCGGTTTACGCGTTGGCACATCGATCAGTTGGGTAAGGTGATGTAACCCGGCAAAGAGCTCGACATACCTTCCTTCGGGTGTTGTCTGACCAGAATAGCGGAGCCAGTTGGAATTGTGTACATTGAAATCGCCCGCAATAACGATTTCAGTGCGAGGACAAAGGGAAACAATTTTCGAGATGGAATCAGACAGTGCATCAAACTCGTTACAAGTCGAATTACTGTCAAGATTTGGACTCCTGTAAATAAAACAATAATGAATGACATGCTTGCGGACAGTGAATTTGAGCCATAAGAAGTTAAAGTCCGTGTTGGAACATTGCCCATATTGGGGAAGGCTCTGGCAAGCAATATCATTCCTAACATAGACCACGAGACCATGATGAGAAAAGAGTAATGGCACCAAGCTATACCCATGTAGAGCAAATTCTGATAAATCAGTATTTGCTCCAACCTGAGTTTCACTTAATGCCAAAACAGCTGGCCTGTGTTGAACAGTGTAGACGTACACGTGAAAGAAATTCTTTCTTAAACCACGAACATTTGAATACACGACACAAAAATCACTTACCATTTAAAAATACTTACATACAAAACACAACTCTGATTAAGTCGAACTGCGCAGTGAAAATCAAAATTAACTTCTGTAATAATCAAACTGTCTTAGGTGTTATGCCCATAAGACAGCCTGTTTACAAAAAATCAATCCAAACATTCAGCACAATAAGACAAATTCAGATGCCCTTATCTATTTACCGCAAGCATTGTATGGTCATACGATGCCTACAGTAGATAAGGAAGAGGCAGTTAAGCACAAAGGTCTTGGGACAGAATAGAGGATAATTTGTTATGCGAATGCGTTTTATTTATTTTTTTTTTCTTCTTACTTGCAATTGGCATCTCTTCATTCCAAATACTTCCTGGCTTTCAAGGTCGTCTCAACTCTGCATCGACGTTATTGTGCTCTTTTGTATTCTTATATTTAATTGCAGTCATCGGCTGATCTTCCAGCTTCCAACCGCAAAGACATACTTTTGTATTGAGGTATAGTGAATTTTTTCCGTTTCTCTTATTCCTTTTGCTTTATCAATTTGCTACTTTACTCTTTTAAAAACAAACTTAATAAAAAAAAAAATCTTCTCTTAGCGAGTAACTTTTTTTTCGGGGTGGCCCCGAAGCTAAATCGATCATAGGGCAACTGGTACGGTATTCTCAATGAATTTTCGCTTTCCGACCCTCCTGATCCTCCACCACCCCCTCCTCAAAAAAGAATTAAAACCTCAAGCTGTGTTTTCAGTGATTTCCTGACAAACCAACAAAAACATTCTTTAAAAATCCACGTTTTATATATATTACATCAAAAGATGAGGCCAAACCCTATCTAAGATCAGCGTGTTCATATTAAAAAAAACAATTGACTCAATTAGCACTCAATATGAGAAGATTTCTCAACTAAGGGACGGCTCTATTTTGATTTTAGCAAATGATCAAAATATAGCTGACAAATTTATCAAATCAAAGCCCTAGATAACATTTGCCCGGTAAATATCAAACTTCATGCCAACCTTAACCTCTCAAAAGGCATAGCCTATGCGCCTTGCCTTATTGATGTTCCTGAAGCAGAAATCATATCAGAGCTTAAGAATCAAAATGTAACCGGTTTTATTCACCAAAATGCAAGACAAGGTAAGCAAACCTACTGGTTTAATGATCTTTAGTTTTGACTCGTTCCAAATTCCCAATACAATCGATATTGGCTGGTATAAAACTAAAATTTCTGAATATGTGCCTAATCCAATGCATTGTAAACAATGTCAACTTCTTGTCAACCCCGCTTCCTCTAAACCCTGCCAAAATGTATTTTAAGCAAACAAATACTAGAAATTAAAACCAAAAACAAATGCACCTTAGCTGAAGCCAGGCGTATCCACAGAGAATGGAACCCAATACGTTCCACTTTCTCTGCTGATCTCTATTCCGAAAAAACTCAGATAAACAACTACTCCTAAGCCCTCCACCACCACCTCCTTCTCTTCTAAAGAACAAAATACCATTAATACCGAAAATACAACAAACCAAAAATCTCTTAATCATCAAACTGCACCAAAAACAAAATCCTAATTCAGATTTAACTCAAAAGGTAAAAACAAAAAGTAACTATACTAATATATATATATATATATGTATATATAATATATTTACTCTATGACAAAATTGATCTCTCTGATGTCTTAAATGACTCTATTTTGACTCAAAGAGAAAACGTTCAAAAGCTCTCAAACATAAATAATGACATCGTAATCGTACAAACTCAAACTCTTAAAATCCACTCATACTCAAGACCACAACTACTCCAATCTGCAAACGAAAGCAACAGCAACATTAAAACAAATGAAAACCCCTCAACAGCAACTACATCTAGTTTAAATTTTAATTATCGAATTCTGCTTCATTAACAGAAACAAACCTCGCCATGGACATTGATGATGACATCTCTTAATAAAAGCATTATCCCCCACACACCCCGCGCTTCCACTGGTGATGGTAGCTCTCATCAAGATGGGTTGGACCCTCATCATCGATGGAGGCGCGGGAACAGAATGAAAACAGGTGGAAATCTGGCTTCTGTCTGTACATTTAATTGTACAGATAACAACACAGATTCCAACGTCATGAACAATGAACATGAATGGTTATTTCAATAACTATCATACACTCCAATTGCTTATAAAAGAAAAAAATCCACCAATAATATCCTTACCAGAAAATCACATTAAACACAACCTACAACCTTTTCCGCAGTGGCAGTCGAAATTGAATTGAGATTTAAACATCCCACCTGAACAAAAATTCGAAATCAGCGATCTTGAAAATATTTTGATTAATATATCAACCCTGTCTTGACAGGCGACTTTAATTCTTGGAGTCCCTCTTGGGGGTCTCCCACATTAAACAGCCGTGATAAAATAGTTGAAAATTTCATAGCAAATACTGGGCTTGCACTTTTAAATGACGGTCGTCCCACACATTTGTCCCCAGACGGCACATTTTCCTATGTCGACCTCACCCTAATTTCACCACACCTCACCCCAAAATCAATTTGGAAGGTTCCCGTTGACTTGTATGGCAGTGACCATTTCCCTATCCTCACCTCAATAACAATAGATAACACCATTAAGCTTTCAAAAACTCAGTCAAAATTCCTGACCGACCGACTTGCCAATTGAGACTTATTCCAAGCTGAAGTCGCAAAACAAGTACTGCTTAGACCAACTTCCTCCAACATAAATAGAGAAGCTGCATGTGTAGTCAAGTCCATTCGTTCCGCAGCAAATGTGTCTATCCCCAAAACTACAATAAAAACACACTGCAAAACTGTTCCCTGGTATAATCCAAGTATTAATGAACTGCGTATAAAAAAACAAGATGCATTTAAATCTTTCAGGAAGTCACCTTCTGACTCAAACCTAATTCGTTACCGGGTTACCGGAAGGCAAATGCCCAGTTCCGAAAAGCTGCAAAGATTTAAAAAATTGCCTGTTTTAACAAATTTACTTCTCAAATCAACCATAACTCAACACCCAAAAAAATGTGGGCTGATATTCAATGCTTAACTGGTTACTACGCTTCACATACGATCAAAGTTATTAAAACGGAAACAATAAACTTAACCTGCCCAGTAGGAATAAACAAATCTTTCGCAGAGTGTTGGGAAAAGACCCAAGACGATTATAATTTTCATCCAAACTACTTAAAAGAAAAATTCGATTCCCTAAACAAGGACGATCCGAGTCCCACATTGTCACATTCAGCAAAAATAATAGAATCTCCCATAAATATTTTAGAAATTGAGAGCAGCATGTGTTCTTCAAAAGGCAAAACTCCAGGCTTTGACAAAATATCTTATGCGATGCTAAAAAAAATGCCCACCTTGTCTTGAAACGAAGTTATTTTCTTTATACCACACCATTATCGACAAAGGAATAATTCCGCAAACATGGAAAGTTACGATTATTGTTCCTTTGCAAAACCAAACAAAGACCACTCTACAATATCCGGCTACCGACCAATATCCCTCCTCCCTTGCATTTCAAAAAACTAATAATATTTATTCCAGTATTCATAATAAAAATAAAAGGCACGACTAGGTCGCACGTACTTGCTCCTATGTGCTAATCCTTTTTAAGTGCAGGCGTCTTTTTGACAAAGATTTAATTTTAATGTTTTTTTTGACGTGCAACTTCTTTAGAATCGTTGGGGTTTGAAGCTCGAACGAACATGCGTCACGACAAAGGGATAAACACATAAATATGTAGGATTGTTAGCTTTTGCTGTTTTTTAGTGTATTATCTTTCCACTTGTTGTTTACTGTTTATAATATAATTTGCTTATAGAAAGATATAAAGGACTTTTTTCAGTTTAATTTTCAAAAATTTGAACAACTGTCATAAGATTCGTGGGAATCAGCAGTAGGGCAATACTGCTAGGTATAAGGACCTATATACATGGGTCCCAATTACAATAATTTGCTTTTTGAAATCAAATTAACTAAAATAGCTTAATTATGTTTGATGGATCGATAAACGTATGGTATGATATTAATGGAATTTATTAAGGATATTAGGTACCTATACTAAGGTTATGGAAGGAAGGTAGGTACTAAAGTTAAGATACACATTCCAACTACTGCTAAGCGAGTGGGTATAGAGACAATATTAAAAAAATAACACAGTGGTTTTGTTTATTTATAAGCAGGTGTAAACTTTTGATTTCTCGATTGAAATTTTTGCATTCAGTAGTAATCGAATAGTTTTTTTATTTGTTAGTAGTTTTTGTGTGTTTATCATAGGCTTCCTTATTTACTCTGTGTGCTTTTATGATGATGAAATGCTTTAGAATACGTAGGTATGTATTGTAGGTTGTGACCTACTTTTATTTGACTAATGCCTAGGGTTTAGCCGAGCAATATGAAATAAATTTTTGGGGAAAATATTAAACATATACAATTTTTATGAAATCAAAAAAACACTATTCATAACGTTTTTTGGAAAAAATGTTGTAAGCCATCTTATTTCTTTTGCTGTTTTCTATTTTATGAATTTTTCATTTCAAAGTCGTTCGACCAGTTTTTTTTCAAAAAAATGTTTTTTTGAAAAACTTTTCGAAAACATATTTTAAATTTTTTTTGAGTATGTCAATTTAAAGAAATCTCTAGTTTATACTAGGATAAAATTTAAAAAAAAAATCTATTTAACCGTTTTCAAAATATTCAAAAAACAAAAAATTTTTGAATATGAAAAATCAAAAAAAATGTTTTTCAAAATTTTAATAAGAAATATTTTTTAAATCATAAAACACTATATATACTAAAAAAATCATCAAAATCCGTCAATTAGTTAACGAGAAAGTCTGATTTAAAAAAACCGGGCATATGGAAAGGTACCGTTATAAAACTTTTTCTGAAAAATCCATTAAAACTGAAAGATAGATTTTGCATAGAAAACACCATTTAGAAAGTTTTATCAAAATCGTAGAAGCCGCTTTCGAGAAAAAATTAGTGGCAGTTAACCCAAAAAATCAACTCTCCGCACCCTTCACCTAATCATGACGATGTTAAGAAACTGCTAAAACAAAAAAACAACTCATAGAATATCCAAAAGCCTCCACCAACAACGGAGTCTACAAATCAATGTTTCTTGAAAAAAAAAGAAAACTTTAAAAAACTAGGTTGGCAATTATGGTTTTCAGACGCATCGAAAACAAATGACGGAACTTCCTTCGCTGTAGTAAATGAAAACGGTTCAATCATCATCTAAGGCTTACTACACTTCACCTCTTCCATTTTTACGGCAGAAGATTTTGCCATATTAAAAGCAATTGAAGCCGCAAAAACTAAAAAAAACAGTGATCTTTACTGATAGCCTGTCCTCAATTAATGCCATTAAAAACATAAATAACAATTCGAACATCATTGTAGAGATGCGTGGCAAACTCATAGCCAAACAAAACAATCTGAGGCTGGTTTGGATACCTGGCCACGCAGGCATAGTTGGCAACGAAAGCGCAGACAGAGAAGCTAAACAAGCACTTAAGGAGCCTCTTATCGAATTTTACCAATTCAACCAAAGAGACTTAAAAAATATCTCACAACGACAATTAACAACAAGTTGAAAGAAAATCGGTCCGGGTATCAACACCATTATTCCATTCTTAATTCAACCGCGGAAAAAGCCTTATATCCTGTACACCTACCTGCCTCAATGACCAAACCCTACATTAGGCTCAGAATGGGACATACAATCATAACTCACAAACACCTAATCACAAAAGAACCTGTCCCACTTTATCCTTTTAATTATTGAATATGTAATTTATTTATATTTAAATAAAGTTATAATAATAATAATAATAATATATTTAATTGCATTATGAAAACCATTTAAGAATTTGGTATAATGAAGCAAGTACTTGCAATGGAAAATAAATTGCACGACTGGATCGCACGTACTTGCTTATATGTGCGGTCACATTGTAGAATAAAATTTAAATTAATTATATATATTATAATTAAAGTGAACACCAAATCATTTATTCGATTTTTGTGACTTTTGATTGTTCGAATAAAGTCCGTTAAATTGTATTGAGTGAAATAATTTAAACGCCATTTAATTTCTTTAAGAAATTTTAAAAAGTGTAATTTTTTTTTTCAAACGGTTTTTTAAATAAAACGTTTTTTTTCCAAATTAAATATTTTGAAAACGGGTAAGTGAATTTTTGTGTTAATTTTGTTTTCAAATGTATGTTATTTTTGTGCTTAAAGAGATTAGTGGTATTGTTTTGGAATTTTGATTGAGTTTTATTTGTCAAACCCCAAGGCAAAACTTCACAATATGTAATGTTTTATGTTAGTTTTAAGATTTTAGAAAACATTGATGGCAGAAACACCAACATACAGCCCGATTACTCACACCCACAAACCTTCTCGTTAAATCCACACACACACACCCCAATATCTACATCTATTTTCTGCTTTAACAAAACTCCGCCTATTTTGTATTTCTTTTTCTCTTGTTCTTTTTTAATTTGAGTGGAATTATCTTGGGAATTTGCGCCTGTTCTTTTTCATTACCACAGTAACATAGCGTGCGTCACTTTTCTTATCAATATTATAAGCATCAGTCTTATCAGCATTATCAGCATGAGTCTTAATAGCATGAGTCATGTTATTTCGAATATGTAGCCTGTTATCGTCAAGAATATGAGATAAAAATCAAACATTACAATACGATCATACAGAAGTCTAAAAAAGTTAGTGGCAAAAAATGTCTGTCTGTCTGTTTGTCTATCTTTCAAATTTGGTGTGTATAATTCGTTTGGCATTCCTCAGAGGGGAAATTGAAATTAGATTTTTAGGGCTTAAAATAACGGTACCTGCCATATGACCGTTAAGGAAAAGCCTATTTTTCTCGAAAACTGTTCCAACGAGAATTTTTTTTGAAGGTATTACCTACCTTCTTATAGAAACCAAATTTAACGGAAAAGTCTATTAACGGTACCTTTCATATAACGGTTTTTTAATTTTCGACTTTATCGGTAACGGCTCAATGGATTTCAATAAAATGTTATATTTAAAAAGACCTAGGTAGCCAAATCAATTCTACATTCCAACACTTTGAAAAACTATTTATTCTATATATAATTATTTTTTGAATTTTTTTTTTGAAAATTTAATATTTTTAAAATTTATCAAAAAAATATTTAAAATTTCAAAATAAACTCAAAAAACTGCATACCAAAATCTCAAAAAAAAATTTTTTTTCAAAAAACTAAAAATAAAAAACAGGATTTCATCAAAACCGGTCCTAAAATTTTCGAAATACTTTTTTCATAAATTCTTTGTTATTTAAGACGTGTGATGTCGTACTTAATATTTACTAAAAACCGTTAAGTATTGTAATTTTGATACTTTTTTATAAGTTTAAACTGTGTTATTTTCAACTTAAATGTAATTTGTTTTCGTCAAAGATCTTGCTCTCCAATGTAATTAGGCACATAAGAGCAAGTACGTGCGACCCAGTCGTTCCCATATATTTTTGGTTAGCATATTGGCAGGCGCAACTGCGTTGGAAATCCCTCTTCTATAAGGCATGAAATTGACAATCTTGTTGTACAGACTTAACGGTAAGCATACAATTCAACTAAATACAATTTGAAGCTGTGAACACCAAAATTAACACCAAATATTATTGTTATTCCAGTTGAGTTCTAGTTAAGTAGTGTATACAAATGAATTATGGCTTTAGACAATATTTATAAGGTCGCGTTTTGAATTAAATAAACATAAAAATAAATTCAGCGTTTGCAAAACTCTTCAACAAGTAGCACATTTTTGGAAGCAATCGCATAAAATTTTGAATTGTTACTTCTGATTTGATTATTATCTTTAATGCTTAATGCTTATCCCGCAACGACCAACACATTTTCGTGACAGGAAAGTAAAGAGAAGAGAAGACTGGAGAATCTTTTAGATAGATGTATGTATGTATCTCTCTGCAGAAATTTTCAATTTATTTAAATTATGCTTTCTCTGGTTGATTTTTGCTTTGAATCAATTATTATTGTTTCTCACATAGCACGTCTGTTCTACATAATATATAGTGACTGAGCGGTGGTGATGGTCTTAGGCGCGCTTTATATTTACTCTTAGTACTCACGCGTGCCGGTTACCGGAAAAATAGAGCTAGCTTACGATAATGGATAACAGTTGTTATAGTTGGCGCGCATTTTTTAATGGCATTTTATTTAAATTCACTTTCTTATTCGTGCTGTTTATTATATAATTGTATTTAGCTTGTAAGAGGGGGTTGGCATGAGTAGAGTCATAAAAATAATATCTCACTTATGGTTAGGCAAGATTAATATCAATCAAGGTCAGGTCAATCTATTGTAGTTAATTTGTTAGACTTGAATGCTTTCTTAAATAATATGTATATATATTGAAATGTACACTGCAAGTCATAAGAATAGAAGCAGGCATTTTTGAGAATTTAAACTTTAATTTCTCCTATAATATGACAGAAAGAGTTAAAATGTTTGTTCGTAAGAGAGAATGTTAAATGTAGAATACAATACACTTCATTTGAACTTCAAGAAAAAAGCTTACGGCATAGTAAAAAGACAATGGTCAATATAAACCCATATTTTTGTGCGATTCAATCGCGTTATAAGGATAGAAGCACTTGCTAAAAAAAAAACAAAAATAAAAATACTGGAATTGATTTATTTTTTTTTTTTATTTATTTGTATGTACTAGTTCTCTGCAATAATGTGTACAGCCCTAGAGTTCAGAATAACTTCAAAAATTCGATCGTTAAGAGAATTATACAACGAACACAAATAGTCCAGAGAAATTTCAGTCCAGGCCAATTTAATGGCGTGAATTAATTCTCTTGACTATCGTATTGCTTTCCACCTTCATAAGCTTTTCGTGTTAGCCAGCCCCACACATTTTCTATTATATTAAGGTCCGGGAAATATGGTGGCCAAGGGCAACAACTTTACATTTTTGCTTTCTGCAAGGTGGGCAAAAAGAAACCACCCTATTGGAAGATGCTCTCATTTTTGCAAATGGCCGCCAATGTCAAATCTGTCAATGGACATTTTTAGACTAGACAGATGCAGAATACAAGTGAACAAGCCATGGAGCGATACATGAACCGACATGAACCGATATACTGAAGGTGGCGTTCCCGGGTCGCCTCATCTCTCGTTTTGGCGATTTGCACTGGCCGGCAAGATCGCCCGATTTAACCGTTTCAGCCTTTTTTTGTGGAATTTTTTGAAGTCCCGTGCTTACGTGAAAAAGCCCGAGACTCCGGAAGCCCTCAAGGACAAAATTCGACACGAGTGCGAGAATCTGTCGCCCGAAGTTCTCGCTGAAGTGATGAAAAATGCCATTAAACGAGCCCGTATGGCAATCAATTGGGACGGCGCCCATTTGGCCGATATCATCTTCTCAACTTAACCAATACAATTCTAAAGGTTCAAATAAACATAATCAAAAAACAGAATCGAAGTTTTTCATTTAGAAAAAAAAGAGAGTCACACAACATCGGATGGATGACTTCTTTTGGCCCACCCTGTATGAATGATTTTACTACTCCATGAGGTTGGCGAAAACAATATCATTTATTTTTGGAAAACTGATTTCAGCAGAGATGTGTAGCTGTTTCCAGTCATATTGGTATTCTGTATCAACAAGTCAATGGTTCCATAGTAGGATATTGCTCCCCAAACCGGTTCAAAAAAGCTCCTCTTTTCGCAGATCGTGGAAATAAAATTATATCCATCTGGACCATCCAAGTTAAACTTTTTCTCGTCAGAAAAAAAAAACAAAACTCTTCTTGCACTTTCCATGTCATGTGCTCTTTGGCAAAACACAAGCGTTGTTTCTTCCTGGCATCATTAAGAGGTGGGTTTTTTAAGCTTTAGACGCTTCAAATGTTCAGCACTTCGGATAACAAGAATAAAAGTAGATAAACTTGCCGCAACGCCGCCTTATCCCTAATTTTAGCTGCTGATAGTGCTGAATTTGATGAGTTTCTCGAAGCGTTAGAGCAGAATGAATGTTTCCTTTTTACTTCGTCCCGTAAGATGATGGATTCCTTAAATAATGGCTGACAACATGATAACTTCGTTTGATTTTGCGAGAACCACAACTTAATGTGCTAACTTTTTAAAAATTAACCATAAAAAGCGAAAAAGTTCTTACCACTTAACTTACAACGTTGATTCTTCCACTGCTTCTATTCTTGTGACGCGATTAAAATGCATTTATTTCTAGAAGGTCTTCTAAATATCGTTAACTTGGTCTCTTAAAATTGACAGGTTCTCTATTTTGTTTTAAATGAACTACTCTCTTGCGTTGCATTTTTTCGTAGATCTTGCATATAACGGTGGTAGTATCAGTTTTACTTCTCAACAATGCCTGCTTCTATCATTATGACTTGCAGTTTATATGAAATAATAAGTAATTAGATATTCGAAATAATTTCGTTTTCTTGTTCTAGTCCAAGAGGCGACCGTCGGATCACTTATCTCATCCTGTCAATGGTGATTAAAGCTCTTAATCCATAGAGTTACTCGAGAGAGATACAAAATCAACACGGCTTGCATATAAAATTTTGGGTCGATAGCGTCTAAAACGGGCCACTTCCAGTGCGTTTTTTCGACCATGACTTAGCTCATCGAGTTAATAGTTTAAACTAGTCCCAAACTATGAAGCTCGACGAGATAGAACAAAAAACATAAGGCTGCTTAGTTAAAACTGGGCCGAGGGGGTTTGCCACCCCCTTTTTAAGAGCACCTTTTTTCGACAGTGAAAAGTGCAGAAACCCCATTTTGCTTATAACTTCATAATTTGGTTGAGTTTGTTCATGCATTATAAGTATATCAAATGAAAGCTGAGAATTTGTATACAATTTATAAAATAGTTTGGCGTTTTTCAAAATCTTTGAAGTGGTAAGAAAATTTAGTTTTAGTGCAACTTTTGATATTTTACGTTAGTTTTTTAACATAAAACAAAAACTTTTCTTAGGACGTTAGTTAAAAACTTGCCATCGAATGCTTAGCACATACACCTGTGGCACTATTAAAAATACCTGGCAACCCTGATTAACTGCTAACCTACACAACAAACATGTTTGTTTAGATCAAATCTATAATCAACTTAAAGCTTTACATTTATATAGATCATTATAAAAGCTCTTACTCTGCAATATGCAAAACTATAATCTGCCTTTCCTTACTCACCAAATGACTTACCTTTAAGGAAAATTTGCTGAATCAATCTTTATTTGTGTTTTTATACTTGGGTAATGGTTAACACATTTGAATAAAACTAAAATTTATTGTATCTTTGGATACAAAATGTTTTCATTTTTATTTATGTATTTTCATATATCATATGAAGAAGGTTTATTATTATAATAATTTGTTTAATAAGGCTAAATATTTTTTTTTATTTCTCATCATAAATAAATTTAATACTTTTTATATTCAGGAAAAAGGTTTGGTAAAAAAAATCATTTTGTATTTATTCGTTTATAAAAAAAAAGGACCACAGACCACAATTCTTCATATTTTTATAACTACAATACAAGACAAAAATAATAATAAATAAATAATAAAAGCAAACAATACAAAAATTTACATCAGTTCTTAATTATAGCTGCACTTTCATTTGTTCTTTTTATTATCTTCAAGGGCTTTATAGTATTGTAAAGCGCTTGAAACCTTGAGAGCTACGAGTACATTATTTCATTTTGAGGAATTGGCATTAGGAACATCCTTTACGAAACCAACAATTTGGGTAAGGTACGTGGATGACACCGTCTGTGTACTCAAAGAGAATCAGGTAGAAAGTTTTCTGATTCATCTTAATTCCATCCACGAAAAAGTTAAATTTACAATGGAAAGAGAACAAGAAAACTCTTTGGCTTTCCTAGACGTTAAAGTCATAAGAAAGCAAGATGGTTCGATCGGCCACACGGTGTTCCGGAAAGACACTCATACGGACAGATATTTACATGCTACATCACATCATCACCCAGCCAACTTGACATCGGTTGTATCGGCTCTTGTGAACCGTGCTCACAAAATTTGTGACCCCGAACACCTCAAGCAAGAGTTGAAGGATATAGACATTGCACTTAAAAAGAATGGCTACAACTCCAAACAGAGAACCTGGAAACCCAAACCCAGCTCACAGAAACATTCGCTACCTCCAGCATTTGATAAAAGGGCCTTTTTACCCTATATCAAAGGCATAACGGATGGAATTGGGCGAATCTTACAAAAATATGATGTTAAAACCATCTTTAAACCGCCAACTAAGGTTCGTCAATTTTTAAGATCGCCTAAAGACAAAATTCCACTCCAAAATCCTGGTGTATACTCTGTTCCCTGTAGCTGTGGATCTTTTTATATTGGTGAAACGAAAAGAGGTATTAAAACGCGTTTAAACGAACATATCAAAGCTATCCAAAACAACGCTGTCACAAAATCGGCAATATGAGAACATCTGGCCTACAACGAAGATCACTTTATACGTTTTGATCAAGCTAGATCAATCGCAAATGAAAGATTTTATGTACCAAGAATCGTCAGAGAAGCAATTGAAATTAAGAAACATACAAATTTCAATAGAGATTCTAGCTTTAAATTATCGCCAACGTGGGATCCTCTCATAAGCAAAACCATAGTAAAGCAAATCAAAAAACCTATAGCCGATGTCGTGAGCTTTGCATGTGTCCAAAAATACATCGACTCAACGCAACAACAACCTAGAACGAGTACACCACCACCACCCACAAGCAATCCAAGTGCATCAACATCTACGCACCGGTACTACTTGAGAGCGAGAGCTAAAAACCAATAACTTAAACAACAGCAATCAAACGTCAGTCTCATCCCGTGACCACGAAGTATGAAACTTCTTCGAAACGTCGGGTAGAAATAAATAAGAAAATATTTCTTATAACGCGGTAAGTTCCGAAAATAAAAAACTTTATCTAATATGAATATCGTCCGCGAAAATAAAAACCTAAAATCTCATATAATCTTCTTCTTCACTATCTTAGTCAATAATTATTTCTTCTACAGATATAATTTGGACAAAGTAACAAAGTTAAATTGTACGACCAGCTATCTGCTTCCGCCTTGTCTGATTTACATCACTTTCGACTACAAAGTTTATTTATTTATTTATTTGACTATAACTACAGATACATTATTGATCACAGTTATTTGGATTATACAAATAATATTACATTTACATAATTAGTGACGATTTAAATTGAATAAAAGTATAATTTGTTTAAATTTCAATGAAGTAAGATTAAAATCTACGAAGGAATTATAATTATTGAACTGTTTACATAAGAGAGAGAACGGTTCATTATTTAAGTAGTTTAAAGTAGTTTCATGTGTTCGCAAAATTTTATAATTTCGACTTGGACGGAATGGCACATTTAATTTTATTAAGGAAAGCAAATAAGGAGAATTTATATCACCGTTTAGAAGTTTAAATATGAATGCAGCATTGAGTGATGACCTCCTATCCTCGAGCGTATTAAGACCAATCAGTAAAAGTCGCGAACGATATGGTGGAAGATGGTGATGATTATCCCAGTTAAGATGACGGAGAGCAAATAATAGAAACTGTTTTTGAATTGATTCAATGCGGGCAATGTGACAGGAGTAATATGGGCACCAAACTTGGCAACCATATTCCAAGATCGAACGAACCAGTCCAACAAACAGGCTCTTTGTCACATAAGGGTCGTTGAATTCTTTTGACCATCGTTTAATCATTCCTAGACGAACAGAAGCTTTTGCAGTTATAGAGTCGATGTGCATTCTGAAGTCTAATTTTGAATCAAATATTACTCCCAAGTCTATAAAATAATTAACTCTTTCAAGTTTTGAATTATTTATAGAGTATTCATTAAAGAAAACATTTTTAACTCTAGCGAAGGTCATTACTTTGCATTTCTTAGAGTTCAGTGTGAGATCATTCTAATTACACCATTCCTGCAAATGATCAACATCAGATTGCAGTTGAAAGTAATCAGCATTATTTTTATATGAATACGAAATTTTCGCATCGTCAGCATAGAGATGTATATCACAGAGGGTAAATCATTTATAAAAATTACGAATAACAGTGGTCCCAGGTGGCTTCCTAGAGGCACGCCAGACTTGACATCTATTGCGTTGGATAAATGAGACTTGAACTTAACATATTGAGTACGAGATGATAAATAACTTGCAATCCATTGCACAAGTTTTGGGGACCAGCCGAAAAGTGAAAGTTTTCGAACAAGCAGCTGATGATTAAGTTGATCGAAGGCTTTGGAGAAGTCAGTGTATATTACATCCGTTTGATGACCATTCATGAATCCTTTTGTTATGCATGATGTAATTTCCAACAGATTTGTAATGGTAGATTTGCCCTTGACGAATCCATGCTATCTGTCCGATAGATGCGATTTTACACCATGTATCAACTCATGGACTATTATAGATTCCATCATCTTGGGAATAACGCTGAGTTTTGCTATACCTCGGTAGTCACGCATGTTGCATCGGCTTCCTGATTTAAAAAGTGGAATTATAAATGAAGACTTCCAAGCGTGCGGGAAAACGGAAGACGACAAAGATAGGTTAAACAAATAACACAAAGCACTAGCCAAGGAATGACAGCAGTTTATTAAAACACAGGAAGGAACATTATCAGGTCCAGTAGAAAATGAATATGTTAACTTCTTTATTGCACTTGTCACATCGTTTTCTTGAATAAATGGCAAGTCATTTGTAATGCTCATGTTAGAGGTAATTTGATGCAGCCCAGCCAACCCATTATTACATTTGTAGATGCCTTTAAACATTTCTGCAAACATATCACAGATCATTACCCCATCATTTGAAGAAATTTGATCTAAAGTTAGTCCTGTTATACAGAACGTTATAGGGATTTCGGTAAAATAAATTTTGCGTCATTCGAAGCAGATATCAGACATTTTAATTGGAATGTAGTTTATTACCTACCAACAACTAGTGAGGAAATAAGTTTTTTTTAAGAAAATTCTTTGGCATTTTTCAATCGATATGTCCCACTTCAAACAAAAAATCATACACCTCTTGCAAAACCATGGTTTTCACATCATGTTCACCAGCTCATTCTCGCTCGCGACCTGACATACAGAATCTGGAAACGGTTTCGACTACAGGTGCACTACAATACATATCGGTTTCATAGGAACCAAGTAGTATCTGCAATTCGCACTGCAAAGCATCAGCTATACTCTTATAGATTAAATCCTTCCTTGAGCGGACTAGAACTGTGGAAAAATCTTCGTCAAATAGAGAATAGACGGTAATGAACCCAACGCCAAATTCATTTCTCTTCCACCACCCCGGAACTACGAAAGTAGTTGAAAGCCTTCTTTCTGTCAAATCAAATGCTGTAGGTCTTGATGAGATGAGTCCTACTCTCCTGAAGTTAATCCTACCCATTGTTCTCCCACACATAACCCATATCTTCAACACTATCTTAACTACAGGAGAGTATCCGGTGCAGTGGAAATCAGCAAAAATAATACCGGTTCCCAAAACTTCGAAAGGTGATGAATACACCCATTGCTATTCTAACGTTTCTATATAAGGTCTTTGAAAGAATTTTGCAAAACCAAATGACCTCATACCTTAAGTCTTCAAATCTTTTAACACAAACACAACCTGGTTTCCGTAAGGGATATAGTTGCATTACCGCTTTGCTGAAGGTTACGGAAGACACACGTCAAGCTTTGGACAAAGGATACGTTAAGCTTCTAATTCTTTTAGATTTCTCCAAGGCGTTTGATATGGTTGATCTCTCCATATTATGTGATAAGCTTCATCGTCTCTTCAATTTTGCGTCTTGTGCCGTGCAGCTTTTGTTCTACTACTTGCTTGTCGAAGGCAATCTGTCCTATGTAAAAACATCCTGTCTGATTTCCTTTTCCTTCCAAATACGCGTGGCGTGCCACAAGGTTCGATCTTGGGTCCTCTTTTGTTCTCACTTTATGTAAATGAATAACCATCTATTGTTAAACATTGTTCGATTCAAATGTATGCCGATGACGTGCAATTGTATTTTAGCTAACCGATTGGCTTAATAGAGCACGGTGTGAGTTATGTTAATGAAGATCTCAAGGAAATTTCAAGTTGGTCCCAGCACAATTGTCTTTTGTTGAATTCCAAAAAATTAGTTTCCCTTGTGATATCCAAGAAAGTAGTTGATATTTCCTTCTTCCCTCCTGTAATATTGAAAAACAATCACGTACGTTGAAAGTGCTAAAAATCTTGGCGTGGTTTTTAACCTGACTTTAACATGACTAACCATATCCACAGTGTCGTAGGTAAAACTTATGGCGTTCTCCGAACTTTATGGGCAACACAGTTTTATACCCCTTTTAGAGAACGGATGTTACTGGCCAGAATGCTGATTGTACCAACTTTAACGTATGGTTGTGATATCTTTTCACACTGTGATTCCGTCAGCAAAAGAAAGCTAAATGTTGCTTTCAATAGCCTCATACGTTACATTTTCGGCTTACGCAGCCACGACCATATCTCAACTTTCTATAAATGTGTTCTCAATATGTCTCTCGAAAACTTTCTTAAATATCGTTCTCTTACTATGCTCTCTAACATTCTCTTTACAAATGAACCATAGTATCTCAGGGATATGATAACTGTGGCATTTTCGCAGAGATCGAGAATGCTTTTACATTCGAACGTCAATTCTTTGTCAATTCAACTCGCTTGAGGAACTCTACCGCGTTATTTAAGAGAAATAGATTATGCTGCGAAACTTAAGGACAAAATAAAAAATCATTTTTCTCAATTACAATTCTAGCTCACTCTCTTCCTCTTTCCTTTTTACTTTATTTCTCCTCTCTCTATATATTGGTATTGTGCTTAATATTATAATACAAATTAACATACGTTTTCATGTTATTAACTCTTAAGAGTATTTCATATTCTAGCTTTCATATTATTATTTTGAATTATTGTCATTAACTTTAGCTTATATCTAAATTATAAGACAATTTGTCTTACTTTCATAAACATAAATAAATAAATAAAAAAATAGTAATGATATCTCCTGTGAACCAAAGCGGTTCTATTTATTCATCTTTGATTAACCAACCAAACACTCATTTTGATTAAATTGAACGTAAGAAGGTTCAGTGGCGTTTTGCCACATGGTGTTAACGTGAATCGTCCTCAAAAATTTTATTTTCAAAGGGATCCAGCACGGTGGTATCATGCTGCTTATAGTCAAAGTAATTCAAATTTTAAAGGCCAGATCAAGTACATGTTAAAAGAAGTATCTGGTAGTTAAAAAATTCACAGCTGTCAGTGTGCTTCAGCACAAAATTGATATTTTTGAAGCCAAGTTCGATGAATTTTTTGAAAGTGCGAATGTTAAAAAAGGCTCCCAACTTCACGTACATACGATCAAATTTCTCAATTTATGTAGTTGTTCAAAATAATTTAAGGGTGCCTTTATCATTGAAGACAAAAGCTGTGCTTTATATATATATTAAAATTAATAAGTGAAAAAGGTTATTAGAAAACTTCACATCAACTGACCGATATAGTATGGCTCGCAAATTTTGGACAGGAATGTTATAAAGAGTTTTTCATAAAGCCCTTCCTAACTTTAAATTTATATAAAACAAAGTGTGTGTGAGATATGAAATGGCCGACATTTTTTATTTGTTTGAAAGGCCTATTGATGTCATTATGTGTGGAAAATAACATTGTATAAATGTGCGCCGTGGCTTCTCCTGTGGCGCGCATCCGAAGTGTCAAATTTTCCATGACTCTAGCGCATAAATCAAGATGAGTTTTAAGCGATGGCATTGGTTATGTTGACTTTGAGGGCCGCTGTGGTTTGTGGCCCTTTCATATACGCCTGCGACTTAAGGAAATCCACAAGAAAAAGTCTAATGGGGTCAAATCATACGATTTCATTTGCCAATTCACATCATCTCCATGTGAGATGACCATGCCCTCAAATCGCGACCGTACAATGGGCGAAGCGCGTGGAACGTTGCCGGAATAGAACACTCATTTCGATAAAACTATTTTATCATTTGCACGTTTTGTTGATCGCTATATCCGTAAATGGTGGTTTGGCAAAACAGACTGAATAAATGACAGCCAATTTGATCCTCTTCGCGCTTTGTCAGTCAGGTGTGTAGCGTGATAACATGTATAGTTTAGCAATTTATTATCTAGACTTTGTTCTATAGCGAGGTGAGTTGCGGACACCAAACAAATGTCTATATGCTCTATATCTAAAAAGAATTTAGTTCTGATACATGTTGTAAAAGACCGTTTGCATTGCATGTTTCTATTTTAAGTATTCTGTCCATTATTGTTTTTTGAGTTCGACTTCTTCGCTTAGCTGTTTTATATTTAAATTTTGTTTGTCAATCCTCTTTAGGATAAGTTCCAGCATTTCTTTTAAAGATGTTTCTTCGTTCTAGCGCACAATTTTAACAATTTGGGAATAGGATTTATTTTCATCACTTTTGCTGAGTTTTGAGTTTTGTTTTCGACCGTTGCTTTTTTGTTTCAAATATTGCTTTTGTAGGGAGCGGGTCATAATTCTGGTTGTCAAAATTCTGTATGAAGAATTCTGTTATTTTTTTTTTTTTTTTTTGGAAAATACTGTACGTACAAAATTCTGTATTTCATAATTCATGCCCAAATGTCTGGTAATCCAAATTGCTGTATGTAATAATAATGTTTTTCAACTGCTATGCCCGCTAGCTCCAAACAAAATGAATAACCGACGACAATTAATTTTTGTTTTCCTTTATTGGACTGAGATGTTCTCATTGAATTAATAACAAAAAAATTTTGCAATGGCTCATTTAAGAATGATTACTGATATGGATATTTAAAGAACAAGTAACCAATATTTATGAGAGAAAGGGACGCCAGTTATAGCGATCATTAAAAATCCATCATCAAAAGTTGAAACAGCTGGAAACTGTA
This sequence comes from Platycheirus rosarum, assembly GCA_963971375.1. Lineage (NCBI taxonomy): Eukaryota > Metazoa > Arthropoda > Insecta > Diptera > Syrphidae > Platycheirus > Platycheirus rosarum. Next base: position 11,295,888 of record OZ020509.1, on the reverse strand, counting down.
ATTTTTTAACGTACGGGTAGTTATAGCGGTCAGTAAAGTTATGTCAGAATTTAAATGCCAACCACACCAGCCATAACCTCAAATTTGTTTTAATGATGCAAAATGCCTCAGTAAAATTTTTACTGATGGGTTGGAATATTAAAAAAATGGACCACAAACATTAGAACGAAATGTTTCATTATTCTGTCAAATGACAATCAGCTGGTCAGTAAAACCAATTTTCATCATTAAAATAAATAAATGTTTTTTTAATAAATAATACTGTTTCCCGGGTTTGTTGTTTGTCAAAATAAATTATTTTAATTGATTTGCTATCGATTGGCATATGTTTCATGTTTTAAATCTTTTTCTAACATACACAAATGTTCAATTGAAAATTTTTAATGATGGTTTTTAATGATTGCTATAAATGGCGCCTAAGCTAACTTGGTTGTGTCTATGTATCCATATCAAAATATGATAAAATCAAATATGATATATTAGGGTTAAAGTTCATTTAAAATTTTGTGAACATGTAGCTGTGGCTGTTGTTTTTGTTTATATTAGTTTTGATGTTCCGTTTTTTAAATTCTGTATTTAAACAAAAATGGTTTTGATTGTTTGAAAAAAGTACGTAAAATAGTTTTCAGCGGAAAAAATTAAACACCATTTTATTTCTTTAGAAAATTTGAAAAAGTGTATTTTTTCAATCGTAGGAACGATTTTTATTTAACAACTTTTTTTTAAATTAAAAAAAAAATAATTCAAGAATGCAAACTTAAACACAAAAATTACTTACATTTGAAAACAAAACCTTCCTTCTCAAATACCTGTTTTCAAAATATCGATTTTTCAAAAAAAAATATTTAAAAAAAATATTAAAAATAGAAAATATTTTAATGCAGAATTAGTTTGGCTATCTACATTTTCCTCAATATCAAATTTGATTGTAATCGGTTAAGCAGTTCTAGAGAAATTCGAAGAAAAAAAAACGGTCCTATGGGGGTACCGTAGACGGAATTTCCCGACCCACTTTTTCGATTTCTCTATCATCGTAACGTCATATTTTATTGTTAGATTTTTTTGCACGAATCCATAACTTACCTTATAGTACTTATAATTGCAAGTAATATAAGCTGCCTTTCATAACTCACCAAATGACTTACCTTTAAGAAAAATTAGCTGAATCAATCTTTATTTGTTTTTCATACGAGTAATGGTTATCAGTAATCACATTTGAATCAAATTAAAATTTAATGTATCTTCGGATACAAAATGTTTTCATTTATTTTAATGTATTTTAATGAATCATATGAGGAAGGTTCATTATTAAAATACTTAGTTCAATAAGGTTAAATAATTTTTTACTTGCGATTATAGGGACTATAAGGCAAGTTTAGGATTCGTAAATATAAAAAAATTGAGATAACAATCAAACATGACATTACGATCATAGAGAAGCCTAAGAAAGTCCTTGGCAAAAAATGTCCTTCTGTCAGTCTGTCTGTCTGTATGTAAGAGCAAGTACGTGCGACCCTGTCGTGCCCATTTTTGTTTAGTATTTTCGGTGTAATGAGAAGTTATCGATATGTAATTATTAATACGTATTCGTTCGACTTTACTTACATACATACATACATATGTTATTATTTAGTTTAGAATTAAGTGTCATCGTCTTATGTATCATTTCGTTACACAGAATTGAGAGACTTCAAATATTTAAATAGTATGCCGTATATCGTATACGTTTACCATATACATATGTAAATATTAGGTTGTCAGAAAGAGATTTAAAAATAGTTAATACTTTTCATTCACAGAAAATATCAGCTGTTATATTTGATGACAAATAAAACTAAGGAAATGTAGAAAGTATATAATACCTAATATCAAAATAAAACTGAATTTGGATAAAATAAATTAATTGCACGACTGAATCGCACGTACTTGTTCATATGTGCGGTCACGTCGAATAAATTTAAAGAAATGCACGACTGGGTCGCACGAACTTGATCTTGCTTAGTGGCTGCATAAGTGTGTATGCATATAAAGGGTGTTTTTTTAGACGCGTGGTTTTCAAAAAGAAATAAAACGCATATAGTTTAATGTTATGGCAAAGAATTTAGCTTGATTATAAGGATAAGAGTTTGAATTCTGTTTTAAAAATGATTTAGGGGAAGTGGCCCCCGCATTTGATTCGAATAAATTCCAGCCGAGGCCCAATTTTGTGAAAATCAGGATCGTTGGCCATCTCGTTTTGGGCCCATTCACCGAACGTGTGACGCGCTTGATGGTCGTTCGGCTTCAATTATTGATTTTGTAAGCTTGTAAACCAAGATCCTTCCCCAAAATCTTCCATAAAGTGGATGGGCACATGTCCAATTGTTGCACGCGATGGCGGATGGACTCATTCGGGTCTTCTTCGATCTCTGCTCCACCGAAACGAACCATTATTTTTGTAATAAATTTGCACAATTTGCAAACTTGTTCAGGAGTAAGTCAATTCATTATGAAATTGCAAACCAAACTGAGCATAAACCAAGTGACAGCTGTCAAAAAGACGAACTCCGAAAGAAGTATTGCCAGATTGAAAACTACACGTCTATTAAAATAAAAAAATATTGTTTTTTAGGAAATTCTTTAATTTTTTTAATTAGTTTAAGAGTTTTCTCGGCAAAACAAAGTATGCAATAAAATTTGAAAACTAAATATCTATCGAGGAAAAAAATATTGAAAATCGTTTGACCAGTTTTTTTTATAAGTCGTTTTTTTTTTTAATTTTTCGAAAAAATATTTTAAATTTTTTTCTAGTATGTCATATAAGGAAATCTGTAGTTTTCATCTGGGAAAATTATTTAAACAAATTCAATCAACCCATTTTCAAAATATTTCTAAAACCAATTTTTTAGAACATTTTAAAAAATCGAAAAAAAAAGTTTTTGAAAATTTTGAAATGCTTGAGGGGGCATTTGAAAAAAACCGGTTATATGAAGGGTACCGTTATAGAACAAATTTCGAAAAATTCATTCTAACTGAAATATGTATTGTTGTAAAAAAATAGCTCCCTAAAAGTTTTATCAAAATCGTTAGAGCCGTTTTCGAGAAAATCAAACTTTTTGTTAAAAATTGTATGGCAGGTGAACATCAAATCATTTATTCGATTAGTAGTGAGATGGAGGACCGTCCGAAAACCAACTGCGTGCTGTTGACATGTGTTATGTGTTTATTGTTTTTTGTTCTCCCACTTTCTTCTGCGTCTTGTTTCAACGTCGTCTTGTTTATCGTCTAGTATAATTGTCTGAGCCGATGGCCTCAGCAGCCAGTGCTCGTAAGTGTGTCTACTTCGTAGATTTATCTACGGAGTAGATTAATATGTAATGTAATGTAATACTTTTCTCATAAATTCTTTGTTAGTTATTTAAGACGTGTGGTGGTGTACTTCATTTTTACTAAAAACCGTTAAGTATTGTGGTTTTGATACTTTTTATATGTTCAAGCTGTGTTATTTTCAACTTAAATGTTACTTAGATAAAGTTTTTTTATTTTCGGAACTTACCGCGTTATAAGAAATATTTTCTTATTTATTTCTACCCGACGTTTCGAAGAAGTTTCATACTTCGTGGTCACGGGATGAGACTGACGTTTGATTGCTGTTGTTTAAGTTATTGGTTTTTAGCTCTCGCTCTCAAGTAGTACCGGTGCGTAGATGTTGATGCACTTGGATTGCTTGTGGGTGGTGGTGGTGTACTCGTTCTAGGTTGTTGTTGCGTTGAGTCGATGTATTTTTGGACACATGCAAAGCTCACGACATCGGCTATAGGTTTTTTGATTTGCTTTACTATGGTTTTGCTTATGAGAGGATCCCACGTTGGCGATAATTTAAAGCTAGAATCTCTATTGAAATTTGTATGTTTCTTAATTTCAATTGCTTCTCTGACGATTCTTGGTACATAAAATCTTTCATTTGCGATTGATCTAGCTTGATCAAAACGTATAAAGTGATCTTCGTTGTAGGCCAGATGTTCACATATTGCCGATTTTGTGACAGCGTTGTTTTGGATAGCTTTGATATGTTCGTTTAAACGTGTTTTAATACCTCTTTTCGTTTCACCAATATAAAAAGATCCACAGCTACAGGGAACAGAGTATACACCAGGATTTTGTAGTGGAATTTTGTCCTTAGGCGATCTTAAAAATTGACGAACCTTAGTTGGCGGTTTAAAGATGGTTTTAACATCATATTTTTGTAAGATTCGCCCAATTCCATCCGTTATGCCTTTGATATAGGGTAAAAAGGCCCTTTTATCAAATGCTGGAGGTAGCGAATGTTTCTGTGAGCTGGGTTTGGGTTTCCAGGTTCTCTGTTTGGAGTTGTAGCCATTCTTTTTAAGTGCAATGTCTATATACTTCAACTCTTGCTTGAGGTGTTCGGGGTCACAAATTTTGTGAGCACGGTTCACAAGAGCCGATACAACCGATGTCAAGTTGGCTGGGTGATGATGTGATGTAGCATGTAAATATCTGTCCGTATGAGTGTCTTTCCGGAACACCGTGTGGCCGATCGAACCATCTTGCTTTCTTATGACTTTAACGTCTAGGAAAGCCAAAGAGTTTTCTTGTTCTCTTTCCATTGTAAATTTAACTTTTTCGTGGATGGAATTAAGATGAATCAGAAAACTTTCTACCTGATTCTCTTTGAGTACGCAGAAGGTGTCATCCACGTACCTTACCCAAATTGTTGGTTTCGTTAAGGATGTTCCTAATGCCAATTCCTCAAAATGTTGCATCCATATGTCTGCAATTATTGGTGCAACAGGTGAACCCATTGCAACACCATCAATTTGTAAATAATATTTCCCATTGTATAAGAAATATCCTGATGTAAGGCATATATCAATTAACTCTAATAACTTAGAGTTGTTTTGAGAATTAGACAATTTCGATTTTATAACATTGAGGGTTTCTTCAATTGGAACATTGGTGAATAAGGAGGTATCATCAAAACTAACCATAATTTCATCATGTTTAATGTGAAGGTCTTTGATCATGGACACGAAATGTTCCGAGTTTCTTACTATTGAGTTTGAGTTTTCAATAAGTGGCTTAAGCTTAAAGGTTAATTCTTTAGCCAACAAGTATGTTGGTGAATCTATTTGGCTGACGATGGGTATTAACGGTACATTTTCTTTATGTACCTTAGGAAGGCCGTAAACTCTTGGTGCTTGTGAACATGACGGTATTAAATTCTGATTTTGTAAAACAGATTTACTGTCATTTACAATCTGTCACCCAGCCAACTTGACATCGGTTGTATCGGCTCTTGTGAACCGTGCTCACAAAATTTGTGACCCCGAACACCTCAAGCAAGAGTTGAAGTATATAGACATTGCACTTAAAAAGAATGGCTTCAACTCCAAACAGAGAACCTGGAAACCCAAACCCAGCTCACAGAAACATTCGCTACCTCCAGCATTTGATAAAAGGGCCTTTTTACCCTATATCAAAGGCATAACGGATGGAATTGGGCGAATCTTACAAAAATATGATGTTAAAACCATCTTTAAACCGCCAACTAAGGTTCGTCAATTTTTAAGATCGCCTAAGGACAAAATTCCACTACAAAATCCTGGTGTATACTCTGTTCCCTGTAGCTGTGGATCTTTTTATATTGGTGAAACGAAAAGAGGTATTAAAACACGTTTAAACGAACATATCAAAGCTATCCAAAACAACGCTGTCACAAAATCGGCAATATGTGAACATCTGGCCTACAACGAAGATCACTTTATACGTTTTGATCAAGCTAGATCAATCGCAAATGAAAGATTTTATGTACCAAGAATCGTCAGAGAAGCAATTGAAATTAAGAAACATACAAATTTCAATAGAGATTCTAGCTTTAAATTATCGCCAACGTGGGATCCTCTCATAACCAAAACCATAGTAAAGCAAATCAAAAAACCTTTAGCCGATGTCGTGAGCTTTGCATGTGTCCAAAAATACATCGACTCAACGCAACAACAACCTAGAACGAGTACACCACCACCACCCACAAGCAATCCAAGTGCATCAACATCTACGCACCGGTACTACTTGAGAGCGAGAGCTAAAAACCAATAACTTAAACAACAGCAATCAAACGTCAGTCTCATCCCGTGACCACGAAGTATGAAACTTCTTCGAAACGTCGGGTAGAAATAAATAAGAAAATATTTCTTATAACGCGGTAAGTTCCGAAAATAAAAAAACTTTATCTAATATGAATATCATCCGCGAAAATAAAAACCTAAAATCTCTTAAATGTTACTTGTTTCTGTCAAAGATCTTGCTTTCCAATGTAACTAGGCACATAAGAGCAAGTACTTGCGACCCAGTCGTGCCCATTTTTTATTTCTCATCATCGATTTGATCATCTAAACACGGAATGTATGTACCTATGTATATAAAGATAAAGCAACCATAAACGAATGTTTGTTTATATTTTGTTTAGAAAAATAATAATAGGTACTATATTTAGTTTCTGGCTACCAGACACACTGGCTAAATGAAAATGTGAGTCGCATGTTTAAAATCATACCAAACATTTTATAGGTAAGGTAGGTGTGTATTTTATTACGTAGGAGAAAATACAATTATTGGAAATGATGCGTCATGTGTTATAAGAAATAAGGATACATGTACTATAGGTTCTAGGTTTTTCAAAAACGTTGGCAGACACTATCTGGAGTGTGTCTGCCATTGTATGACTTAATATGTATGGATTGTGTGTAAGCTAACTGAATGTCTATTTTTTATATCAAAATAACAGCTTTTTACAAGATGCCTATGATACGTACGGTGACAAGTTAGTGTCAAAAGGACTGTTGGGCAAATATTCATGAATTTTACATAGCCCGTTACGAATACTTAAATCAGTGTATGTATGAATGTATCAAGAAACTTAAAATTTTTAGTTAGGCAGTTCTCCGAAACGTTCCTAACTGGCCAGAAATAGAATCTTCTTTATCTTTTGTCAACAAAAAGCGGAGAGATACAACTTACAATGATTGCAAACTTGTTTGAAGAATTTGTTTAACTAAAATCATTCTCAAACCTTACACATTACAACAAATCAAACAATAAATTGTGGTCGAAATAGGAAAGAAATTTTTGAGCATTTTTGGAAAAAAAGTATAAAATTTAAAAATCTTTTACTAATTGCCGAGTTCGGCTTGGGTTTGCCAGGTTCAAATGCTCCAGTCGAAAGCGTTTTCTCCATAATACACAATATTTGGACAAATGAAAAAGCACAATTAAATGTGAAACTCTCAGAGCTATGTTAAAGATAAATTAAATTTTAATTTTAACTCTCAGAAATTAAAAAAAAATATTAAACAGCAAAAGAAAAAATCATGAAAAAATGTGTAAAAATATACCGACAATAATCTCTTTGATAAAGTGTGATTTGTGTTTATTTTTCATTGACTTTCTAATTTAAATATATTAAATTTTAAGTTTTTGTTTTAGTTTTAAGCATTTTGTGTTATATTCTTTTCTATTTTAGATTTTTGTAAGATTTTTACCAAATTTTTTTTTTCAAATTTATGTCCCGGATTTTGCTCAGAGAAATATGGTCACCGTAACGGTACTTTTAAAAATTCACATTTTTTTTAATTTGTTGTGTCTGTCTTTCTGTTTGTTTGTTCCGGCTAATTTCGGGAACAACTGCACCGGTTTTGAGGTGACTTTCACTGGCAGATAGCTGATGTTATTAATTAATTAAAAGAATTAACATACGGCATTAATGTTATATGTTATCTCATGAGAAACAAAAATTGAAAACTTTTTTTATATCTAAAACGATTAAACAGTTTAAAAAATTGCACTAAAAAATGTATGAATTCCGCAAAAGCGCAAAATCTTCAGTATTAATATCATAAATGTAAAACAATTAATTAAGCTTCATTTTAATTAGTAATTCATTTACAGTTTTAGGCATAGTACGCAGCTCGAGCTAAAATTTAGCTTACATGTGTCTCTACAAACGTTAGCTAAAAAACAGCTGTTCTCTTATTTGACTGAATGTAGTCACATAAAATTAAACAGGGTGATAAGACCAAAGTCTTTTAGCATAATTCTTGTAAAAAACGACTATTTAAAATATTTCTTTTATATGATTAATATTATATTTCATATATTTGCGTTTAATCAAAATAACATATAATTCGTTTAAACAATTTTTTGGTGTGGATTAAACCCCGATGACTCCCCCGTTTAGCTACGGTCTGTTAAAATTTAGCTCGAATAAATGTGCCGAGCAATTTATCTGTCCTCTAAATTTTCACAGTACACTGCGAAACAAAAATATGAAAGCTACGTACAACTCGGCTAAAATCCTTGGCTAAATTTTAACTCATCTAAATTTTGGAGAGAATTTTGTATGGGAACTAAAATTTAGCGCGAGATGCGTACTTGGCTTTATTAAAAAATACACAATATTTTATTATAAATACGGAACATGTTTTTCTTAAGCGCAAGATTTCGAAAAATATGTTTCTAATTTTTGTTTCTATTTCATTTCTGCGCAAAAATATTTTTATTTGCGCAAGTTTAACTTCAAAAAAATAAGAAAAATAATGGATAACAATCAAACATTATTTTTTATTTGTTTTGCCGAAAACCATATCGCATTTTTTGAAATCAATCAAAATGAATGCTCTCAAAACCTGAATACATTTAAAATTTTATTTAAAGGTCCCTCTACACGATGGCACAAGTTTTAGTTTTAGTTTTAGTTTTAATTGACCTTTATTTTTCATAAATAGTTAACAATGATTGAATAATCTGATCCTAATTGGTTTGGCCTAAGGCTGCGTCTAGCAGGTTGACAATAAATTAAAATTTTTTTTTTAACATATAAATTTTAAAAATCTCCCTCAACAATACAATTTTTGTAACGAAGTGCAACTACGGTATAGTTGTATAAAACATTCCATCCTAAATCTCCGTTTAGAATGCATAATGTTTCAGCTTCATCTAATACTACGTTTTCATTAGGCCAAATGAGCTAATTTCGTATCAAATTTCCAAATTTGATTCCAAATCATCTCATTTCCCATACAAAATCACATTTCGAAATCATCTCATTTCCACCTAATTTCGACGAAATTAGGTTGAAATTTATATAATGTGAAGTCGAACACACCTTATTTGAAAACAATTGCATCACAATTGAACAAGGTTCTATAACAAACTTCAAAGCTGATATTATAAAAAGTCAAAGAAGAAAATAAAAAGGTAAGAAGGCACGACTAGGTCGCACGTACTTGCTTTATGTTCGTTATCAAAGTGGAAGGCTAGATATTTGAAAGAAAACAATTAACCTTTACGTAGAAATAATAGACTGGCAGACAGACATTTCTTCCAACCAACTTTTTTAGGCTACTCTATTATCCTTATTTCATGTTTAACTTTTATCTCACTTTTTTTTTAATATTCACGAATCCTAAACTTGCCTTAAAGGTACCTATAATCACAAGTAAGAAAGTGTCAAACGAAATTAGGAAACTTAGATGAAAACACTTTTTGTGCAAATTACCAAATGAGGTAATTTCGACTCTAATGAAAACGTAGTATAAGGTACCTTTTCCAAAAAAAAAATAACGCGAAATTCCCTTAGGGTTGGACAGATGGCAAGAAAATGAAAAATATCTTCTCTTATTTTCAAAGATCGCATAGCGTTGGTTGATCCGAACGGTGGGGTATGAAGTTGAGACCAACTAATTCACCTCTCATTCGGCAGAGTTACAATTAATAAAATATGTTCTTTCGTTTAGAAAGTGGTTAAGTTTGCTATAGTAATTCCTATATAGTGACGATTCGGCTTCTTGGACGTATTTGTCGTACAAGACTCGGCCCAAATTCTTCAATATTAGGTTGAATTGATGCCTAAGAGTGGAATGTTGTTCGTTCGTGCTAATTACCAGGTCTATTCCACAATCTGATGCTATTTTCCGCCATTCACTGCATATAATCCCTTCCGTTCTAATAATATTTTTCAGCACTATATTTCTAATTCTCGAATCTTCCATCTCGTAAACTTTGAGAACATAATTGTAATGCATTTCAAGTGTTTCAATATACATCATATAGTTGGCGTATTTTTCGGTAAACGGAATATTCTTTTTAGGAAATAACGTAGAATTTTTTCTACGTAATCATAGGCATTATATCCCCATACCTGGGCTCCGTATAGCATGACTGCAGCTGCGGTTGATTTAAACAGTGTTTGTTTTGCACTATGTGATATGTACTTGTTTCGTATACAGCGCTCCCAGATCGATGAGATGGTTCTTTTGGCATCAGATAATTTTTCCTCAAGATGTATGTTTAAATTTAGATTTGCTGATATCAACATTCCAAGATATTTATAATTTCGTACTATCTCTATTTCTTCTCCACATAACTTCCATTTTTCCAAGCGCGAAAAGCGGCTACCACCAGCTCTAAACACCATAATTTTTGATTTGTTTAAGTTAATTGATAAATTCCAACATTTACAATACACGCTTAGACTCTTTATCATTAGCTGCATACCCTCTACTGTGCCACATAGAAAAAACGATATATACATTAATGCTGGGATTGGGATTCCGCTGAAATTTATTCCTCCCTTTACTTCATCCGTGATATCGTTAACATACAAAATGAAAAGTAACGCACTAAGTATGCACCCCTGTTTCACAGCCATCGAAGTTTCAAATTCTTCGGAGATTATATCACCGTCCCACACAAGCGCAACATTATTTTCGTACAACGATCTCAGAATACGAATAGTTTCGCTTTATACAGCAAATTTTCGAAAGATTATAAAATAGTGCTTCTCGGAGGTATTGTGTCAAACGCTGCACGAAAATCCACGAAGAATGCGTAGAGCTTTTTATGTTTACTTTTATATGCTACTGCAATATTAGTGAGTGCAAATATTTGGTCAACTGTGGAGTAACCTTTTCTGAATCCAGATTGACATTCTGTAAGGATATTCTTTTCTTGAACTCATCGAATAAGTCTTGTGTTTGTGTATATATAAATTAAATTTATTGGCGCGACAGCTCCTTAAGGAGCCAAGGCCTAGTGACTTATACTCTCAACAATTTCTGTGTATGTATTATTACTCTGCAAGAATGGAAGGGACCTACAGTTTCCGCCGAGTCCGAACGGCTACATGAGATGCACTTTTTCGAAACAAATCTTACTCTTGGAGGTTTTGTCAGTTCCTCGCAAGAGGCAGTACCCCAGAAAAAAAGGTGGCTATGAGCTGGATTTGAACCCAGGTCCTTTCGCTTCCGTGAAATTCCTCTATAATTTGGATGTTGGATCATTGTAATCAAATCACCTTTTTATGTAGAAGAAATATAATAGATTTTTTGAACTTTTCAGCTACATCAGCAGTTTCGAAGATTCGGTTAAATTCTATTGTTAGCGAGTTAATACGATACGATAATATCCCGGCACTTTGTTTGGTTTTGCATTGTTAATTACTTCCTGAACTTCTTGTAATGTAAAACGTGTGTCCAACTCATCATAAAAAACCATAGGGGCAGCATATTGAAATAAAGGTGATATCATTGGGGTGTTGAGTATTCTTTCAAAGTGAAATCTCAGCTGAGGAGCTTTTAATGTCATTGCTATGGTATTGGTGCGACCATTTATATACTTGACTGCTTTTCAAAACTCAGCTGAAAATCTTGTATTATTAATTACAGCAATTTTTTGTTGTTCATAACCAGCTTTTTTTCTTAAACAAGTCCGTTTAAATTCCTTATTTGCTTCACTTTAGAGCACTTTACAAATATTAGCATTGTTTGATCTTAAAATCCGTAGAAACTTAAATGCTTTATCTCAAGCTTTCTAGGACTCTGTATCAAACCATTTTTGTTTAAAAACGGGTTTAGCTCTTGTAATTTCGCTCGCTGGAACAGATGTCTTGATAAATTCTGTTAACGTTTTAATGTTAGCTACGAAAAATTCTTCCAGATCTTCAAGTTTCGTATTTAAGTTATGTTGATAACTATCCCGCATTTTATCTTTCCAATAAAGTTTTGGTAAAAGACTTAGTTGCTTTATGCTATCCTTGTTTTCAGTTGCGGACATAGCAAATGTAATTTCCAAAGACATATAATCCGAGAAAATTTCCGTTCCGATTTTAAAGTTGTCCAAAAGCTTATGCCACTTACCTGCTACAAAACAATAGTCTATAACTGAACCAGATGGTACACGAATGAAGGTAAATTCACCTTCAGAGTCGTCGTGAGAGCTTCCATTTAGTACACTAAGGTCGTAAGCATGAATGAGTTGTAATATTTTAGAGCAAGTCCAATTCGTCCTAAAATCCCCAACAAGCATTATATCACTTGTAAGTTGTCATCAAAGATTGAAGCGCATCACATAAGGTGTCGTAATCACGTCGCCAGTTGTTGCAATTAATTTTTTTTTTTTATAATTAACGCGCGCTCAAGGGACTACTTGTTTCCCTTTTAATGTAACACACTGCGCGGGCATTAGGAAGATAGGGAGGCGATAGATAGGAGGTGTCGATTAACATTGGTTTTGAATTTTTGCAGATCAAAATGGCAAGGGAAAATCTCGCCGGGTAAACTATTCCAAATTCGTGCTGTTCGGCTTAAATTGGGCTCAAAGGTGAACTGATGAGCATTCCTTGAGAGACGAGTATTACGGGAAAAACTTTTAAGGGGAGGAATGCAACTGGCTACTTCGAGTGAACATTTTTTGTAAAAGAAACGATAAAATAAGGAAATACATGAAACATTGCGTCGGTGTTTGAGAGAAGCAATTGATTCAGTGGCAGTTCTATTTCCTATCAATCTTAACGCTCTATTTTGTATTTTATCAAGCAGGTTAAGCGATGTTTGTGAAGCACCTGCCCAGAGGTGGGAGTTATACTCGAGTTTAGGGAGTATAAACGCTTTATAAATTGTAGCCAGATCAGATGGGGAAAAATACTTCTTACACCGATACAGACAACCTAAGCACTTATCAGCATTCTTAGAAATTTCAAATATATGAAAAGCTGAGGGAAGAGTAGTTAGCAAAACAGTTAAGTGGATTAGAAGTAACAGACAGAAGATTATTTATAGAAATGAGGAAAAGAGTCGGAGACAGAACAGAGCCCTGGGGCACACCAGCATTTATTTTGTGCGAATCAGACTTGAATCCGTCTAATACAACTTGTATTGAACGGTCCAGAATATAGCTTCTAATCCAACGAACAAGAGTATTGTCGATCTCAAAAGCACGCATTTTCGATAAGAGAGCTTCATGCCAAGCTCCTCTATCAAATGCCTTGGAGATATCAAGAGCAATAATCTTACTTTCACCAAAGCGATGTAAAGATTTGTTCCATTGTTCGGTGAGATATGCCATCAGATCACCAGTGGAACGGTTGCTGCGGAAGCCACACTGACGGTCATGGAGAAGCTTTCGATCTTCGAGATATTCCTTAAGCTGACGGTTAATCAGTGTTTCCATAGCTGTTTGATTTAATATTTAAAGTACGGAGCTCTCCAGCTCTCTTGAAACTAATTTGAACAAAATCAATATTTTTCCGGTATCCAAATCAAGTTCCTCCACTTCTTCTTCCAAATATTGAGGTTTTTACTGCAGAGTCCCATTTACGATTATAATTTTAAAATACGTGCTTAAATCAATTTTCATCATTTTCTAAAAGATGAGTTTCAAAAATTACAAATATGTCAAAATTCGTAACATAATTAAAAAATTCACAAAATTCATTTTATTTTTTAATCTTGATATATTGTAGCTCAATATTTGTATGTTCTTAATTACTAAACGATTTTTGCTTGTACTCTGATAGGCCGGCACACATCATGAATCGTGTGAAACCGCATTAGAGCTTGTGGGTACACCCATAGGAATAACTTTAGATGATTTTCTCTGGACTTTGGCATCACTAATATGTTTGACATTTGTTGCCAAATTTGAAATTTTGTGAAATGTGTTTTTTATTGCGGTTGTTGTATTTTCACTTTTATTCATAAATAATTTTAGGTATAATGTAATATTATACCCAAAAAGTGTTTGAATAATTTCACCTCGTTTTTTACCACATCGCAACCCTTGCGCAAAGCCCCAAGTAAAGACAAACACAAGCAAAGTAATCTACCGAAAAGTTACGTTGGTGAACGTACACATTGTTTGGATCTCGACTGTGGACAGCATACGCAGACTCAACGACTTGTTCTGTGTTAACACCTAGTATACTGGCGCAGATGGATTTCGCTTTTTCACCATGGCACAATGATAGGAAATCACTTGGTCGATGTAATGGCCGTGGGATGGTTGCATCGCCTTCGCCTCTATACGAATACGAACATGATAAATGAGAACAATGAGAAGTGTGCTACGTGTGTACCCATACCACCACCAATTTTCTAGAATCCTTTGATGCCGATGATCTGGTGGTACTTTCAGAATCACCTGAAAACCTTCAACTGATGATTAATCGATAAGCGGAATATTGTCTTAAATGGATTCTTGTCATTAACTCAGACAAATCAAAAGTCATGGTGTTTTCAAGATCAGCAAGTAGTCGGAACACTTATAATTGGTCTTTTAATGGATCTAGATTAGAAGTAACCAATGTATACAAATATCTGGGAGTAAATCTGAACAGTACTCTTGATTTTAACAAACATCTTTCAGATAAATCAAAAAGTGCACAAAGTCTGATCAATATCTCATGGAGAAACATATTCTTAAATGAACGGATCGAACTTTCAGCAAAATATAAAATATTTGATGGCGTGGTTAAGTCTAGTGTGTGTTACGCTGCTCAGGTGTGGGGAATTGACGAATACGAGGAGATTGAAAAACTTCAAAGAAATTTCATAAAAAAGCTATTTAATCTACCACTGAAAACGCCTATATCTCGAAACGGGTCTTCCTAAACTATTTCATATTATACGCTGAAACTACAGGCAGATTACATCGTGAAGATGCTATCTTACCAAGATGAACGACTTTCTAAAAAAATGGTACTATGTGAGTTCAGAAACGAGGATTGGTGGATGTCAAGATGGAAAAGTTTAGGAAACAACTACGGCGAAGTTCTCTCCATGGATCCAGGCAATTTTTACATTATTAAAGAACAGCTATACCGTATTATTCAGCAATGTGAAAACTCTGTACGCGATAGTTTTATAGCGAAAGCACGCGAATCTGAAAGTAGAATCCTATATTCACAACTTAACACCACTCTATTGCAAAATAACTACTTTAACGACCTGCTAAACTTTAGAGAAATATCGCTCATATTTAAAGTGTGATGTGAACTTTTAAGCCTAAACGGAAGCCCTTACAATGGAAATTTTAACCAATTCTGTTCTTTGTGCAATTTGAGATCCAAAGAAGTCTGTTTCCACTTTGTCAGCATATGTCCCATATTCTCGTCACAACGCCTGTCATACTTCGGAAAGAGAACATTAACGTTGCAAGAAACTATCAACATCCTGAATGGTTTTGACTGGAAAACTCTTTACAAATTTTTGAAAGATACTTATAAATATAGGATGTTATTAATAACCGAATTCATTTAACTATTTTCTACTATTTTATTAAATATTTAATTAAATTAATTATTTGTACATAAAGATAAAAATTGCTAACCGAGCTGACGGCAAAGCTATACCTTTTAAATTCATTGTTTTTGTTAAACTATGTTAAGAAAAGTAGAAATAAATTAATTAATTACTTACTTACTTACTAAAAGACTTTTACGCTCTAAGTGCTCAGTTATGTCATATTCTTTGTTACACAAATATTTTTTCCAAGGAAAAATATGAGAGAAATCGCCCACAGCGAAACTGACTCTACAAGCATCGTAAACATATACAATGATAAAAATAAGAAGAGAAAAGAAAAACGTCAAAAACAGTCAATGAACAAGTTACCCTCGACCCACAGGGTAAAATGTATTTTCTTCTCAACTTTCGAATTTGCTATCTCTTTTGCACTCATGTTCTTCATGACTGGCCAGTCAACGTGTAAAAGCACACATAGCTGTCACTTGATTTATGCTCAGTTTGGTCGATATAATCGCCCAGCGGAGTCGGCGGAGCCACAATGGATCGGTTTCGCACCACGTTTACTCTAGTGGATAATGCGCATCGTCAGAGATGCCGTATAGTGCGCACCGTAGACGCTATTGCTGCTGTGGAGCAGAGTATCGAAGAAGACCCCAATGAGTCCATCCGCCATCGCGCGCAGCAATTGGAGCTGTGCCCATCCATCTTGTTTTTCGGGCTTACAAAGTCCAACTCGTACAAGAATTGAAGCCAAACGATCATCAAGTGCGTCGTACGTTCGGTGAATGAGCCCAAAACGAGATGGCCACCGATCGCGATTTTAAGAAGAAAATTTTGTTCAGCGATGAAGCACACTTTTGGTTGGGTACGTTAATAAGCAAAATTGTCGTATTTGGAGTGATCAGCATCCACAAGCCATTGTTGAGACGCCGTTACATCCTCAAAAAGTCACTGTTTGGTGTGCTCTATGGGCAGAGGGAATCATTATTCCATATTTCTTAAAAAAAATGAAGCCGGCCATAATGTTACAATCAATGAGGAACGCTATAGTGCCATGATTAATGACTTTTTCGTGCCTGAATTGGAGGATGTTGATCTGGAGGAAACTTTTGGTAAGCGCATTATCTCGTGTCGTGGGCCTGTGGCGTGGCCTATATGATCGTGCGATTTAACACCGCTGGACTGTTTTTTGTGAGGTTATGTGAAGTCGCTTATCTACGCAGATAAGCCCGAGATGATTGACGCCGTGGAAGAGAATATTCAGCGCGTTATTGCTGACATACGGCCCCAATTGCTGCAAAAGGTGGTCGGAAATTTTTACTCGAGCCAGCATAATGGTAAACCCTTACCTTTATAATAAAGCTAAATTCTTGGCCATAACATTAAACTATATGCGTTTTGTTTCTTCTTGAAAACCTCACGTCTAAAAAAAAAACACCCTTTATATACATTCTCCATAGTACTCTCATGGTGTCATTTTTCGTCTGGCAATCTTCCTGGTTGGTTCGTAACTAACTCTAAATAGTGGAGACAGGAACATTTATCTATATTTTACCAGTATTAAATACACTTTTGTTGTTTGTTCTTATTCTACATCTACACCAATTGGCGATTTCAGCGTGCCTCATTGCGACTTGATTCGCAATTAAAAAATGGGCACGACTGGGTCACACGTACTTGGTCTTGTATGCCTTACTACATTAGAAAGCAAGATCTTTGACAGAAACAATTAACATTTACGTTGAAAATAACACAGTTTAAACTTATAAAAAGTATCAAAACCACAATATTTAATGGTTTTGGGTAAAAATGAAGTACGCCATCACATGTATTAAATAACAAAAAATTTAAGAAAAAAATTGTTTCGAGAATTGTAGGACCGGTATATTTTATATATATATTTTTTTGAGTTTTAAAAATATTGAATTTTCATTCGGATACTTATAACTTTTCAAATATAAATATTTTATTGAAATTCATTGAGCCGTTACCGAGAATGTCGAAAATTAAAAAAAAAACGTTATATGAAACGCACCGTTAGTAGATTTCCCCCCTAAATTGTCTTCTGATCAAATGATAGCCAATACTAACAAACAAAAATTCAAAAATTTTCATCAAAATAGTTGTAGCCGTTTTCGAGAAAAATAAGCTTTACCTTAACGTTAGATGGCAGGTGCCGTTATTTTGAGCACTAAAAATAAAATTTCAATTTCCCCTCTTAAGAATGCCAAGAGATATTTCCGGTGTAATGAGTAGTTAAAGATATGTAATTATTAAAATGTATTCATTCGACATTACCTACATACACACATAATGTTATTATTTAGTTTAGAATTAAGTGTCATCGTCTTATGTGTCATTTCGGTACACAGAATTGAGAGACTTCAAATATTTAAATAGTATGTCGTATATCGTATACGTTTACCATATATGTAAATATTAGGTTGTCAGAAAGATTTAAAAAACAATTAATACTTTTCATTCACAGAAAATATCAGCTGTTGCAAATATTTGATGACAAATAAAACTAAGGAAATGTAGAAACTATACCTAATAGCAAAATAAAACTCAATTTGGATAAATTAAAGTTAAAACGTAAGAAAATAAAGTGCACGACTGGGTCGCAAGAACTTGCTCTAATGTGAGCCAGTGGTCTCGGGGCTTGAGATTTTTGAAAAAAGGAGGTAAAAAATGATTTTAAATTTTGTTAATCACTTAAAAATCACTAGTTAAAACGTTTTTTTTTTGTAAAAAATGAAGTAAGCCATTTAATTTCTTTTACAGTTTTGAATTTTAAGGAAACATTTGTTCAAAATCGTTTGACCAGTTTAAAAAAAAAACGTTTCGAAAACATATTCCAATTTTTTTTCAGTATGACAACATCTAGCAGCTGGTAGTTATTATTAGAAAACAAAAAATTTTAAATTTTTCAACAAAACGTTTTTGAAAAAAAAACAAAAAATTAAAAAAAACTCAAAAAATATTCTTTCATTTTTTAATATCTCGGAAAAACTAAGTATGCAATAACTTTTGAAAACTAAATGTTCGACCAGTTTTTTTTTTAAAGTTGTTTTTTTTTTTGAAAAACTTTTCGAAAAAATATTTTTAATTTTTTTTAGTATGCCATTATAAGGAAATCTGTAGTTTGTATCTGTTTTCAAAATATTTCGAAAACCAATTTTTTTTTAGAAAATTTTAAGAAATTGAAAAAAAGTTTTTGAAAATTTTTAAATGCAATATTAGTTGAATTATAAATGGCTTCCTGTGTGCAAAATTTTATTGAAATCGGAATAATGGTTCACGAATTTGAAAAAAACCGGTTTTATGAGAGGTAAGCCGTTATAGAACAAATTTCGAAAAAAATATTCTTACTGAAAAATGTATTGTCGTAAAAAAATATAAAAAAATAGCACCCTGAAAGTTTTATAAAAATCGTTAGAGCCATTTTCGAGAAAATCAAACTGTTTGTTGAGGATTGTATGGCAGGTACCGTTATTTTTTGACCTAGAGCAAAAATGAAAAACATCCCCAGAGATACTACCTAATAAATAATATATATATTATATATAATAAATAATAAAATAATATAATACCAAGTTTTGAAGCAAATCAGCCCATTTGTTTAGGCTGTAGAGGGGCGAACAGCCAGGCAGACAGACAGACAGATGGATGGAATTTCCGGGCCCACTTTTTTCAACTTCTCTATTATCGTTATGTCATGTTTGATTGTTAGAATTTTTTATTTTTTTTTGCACAAATCCATAATTTGCATTATAGTACCTATAATCGCAAGATGATATTAATAAACTTATTTGTTCGAATTTGGAGTATGGGTGATTCTAGTAGGTATAAATTATTTCCTAGTTGTCCAAATTACGAATTTGTTCTTCTATTATATTTTCCATGAACGTTGTATGTATAAGAACCTTTAGACTGTTAATCAAATATCAGTTTCGAATAATTTCTACGAACACAAGCTCTTGCAAAAAATGGCAAACCATGCATTAGGAAAGAACTAACCCGTCATCGTAAGGCGAAACACTATCTAAACGTGACATTTCATTAATTCTTTTTCCACAATCCAAATCTCTGCGTTCTGCGGAAACGCCATTTAATTTAAAATACAAATTACAAAATGAGCGGAAACCTTTAGAATGTCCAAATAATTTTTTGTTTGACGTGATAACGTCTTATAAATCAATGACACACTACACATACGAAATAACATGACTCATGCTGACAAGAAAAGTAACGCGTTACGCTTACCGCGATACTGTGATTTTTTGAACCAAAATCGATCGCAATATGAGAATAAATATTGTCGAGTATGTACTCGAAATTTACAGGATAAATATAGTTTTGTCGATTGATGATTGGTCCGCTAGCATTATTTCCGCATTTAGCATTAAAACATGTTTTTTCTAGGGCGTAGTAACGCGCGCCGGGTATCGCTAGTTAAATATAAAATTGGTGCTGATTGGTATTAGGTTGTTGGTACAATAGTATTTTGGTACTAGATTTTTACTACTTAGTACTATAATTTAGTGCTATTGTATTTTTGGTATTAGATTTAGTACTACATTTAGTATTTAGTAATATATTTAGTACTTATTTAACTGATAAGTGTATATGGTTCGAGTTAACGGGCTGTATGTTGGTGTTGGTGTCATCAATGCTTTCTTGTGACGTTATCACCTAAAATTATCGTCCGTAATCTTCACGTGGACATATGCCGAGTATGGCTTATTTCCACGGTGGATCCACCTCATAGCTGTCCCCCATAGGCAGCATGACCCGCAGGTGTTAAAGCGTTTACAAAGAAACTGGATGCACCCGACTAACTACTGTACTTGTTGTATTTGTGGTGCGGTGCGAAAAAGCAATGTGATACGAGAAAGGATCCGCAAAAACTCGCTTGAAAAAGTGGTCAGCAGAGTTTGTAAAACTTGCGAGAAATTCGCAACAGTGGCATTGAATATCGCTTTACTGTGAGCACGTATATATAATGTAAATAATTTTCTCGCACGCAAACGTTTCTCGTATCGCATTGCTTTGTCGCACCACTGTATGGGCAGGCTCATACTTCAGTCGCACTGGAGTTATAGGCGTATTCTAACTCCGAACCGATAGGCGAATATGCTCTATGAGGCTCATTTTACTTAAATCTACTCAAACAATATGCTTCGGATAAAGAGGGTTGGAGTGTTTTAGAAGCCTACTACTTTAGGCGCACTCAACTCTTCACCGCGTCCTCAGAATTTTTTTGAAATAACTTTACCCGATGAAAACAAATTTTCTTATAATGACATACTAAAAAAATTAAAATATTTTTTCGAAAAGTTTTTCAAAAAATACGACTTTTAAAAAAGCTAGTCGAAGGATTTTCAATATTTTTATCTCCTCGATAGACATTTAGTTTTTAAATTTTATTGCATACTTAATTCTTCTAAGAAAACCCTTAAACTAATTAAAAGAATTAAAAAAAAAAATAATTTTTACTTGCGATTATAGGTACTATAAGGCAAGTTATGGATTCGTGCAAAAAAAATCTAACAATCAAACATGCCATTACGATGATATAGAAGTCGAAAAAAGTTGGTCTGGAAATTCGGTCCGTCTTTCCGTCTGTTCGCACCTCTACAGCCTAAACGGATTGGCCGATTTGTTTCAAACTTGGTATTTAGTATTAATTTGTTAGCATTCATTTTTCCCCTAGGCCGAGATATAAAAGTACCTGCCATACAATCTTAAAAAGTTTGATTTCTCGAAAACGGCTCTAACGATTTTGCTATTTTCTTACAATCTTTTTTACATCTTTCAGTTAGAATGAATTTTTCGGAATTTGTTCAAATGCGGTTTTATCGTTATGATAAACCTGAATTGGACTTATGTATATATTGTAGATATTGTAGATCTATTTAATTAATAATAGTGAACGAATTTTATATATGTATATATATATATTATGTATAATTAACATTTGACATCGAATTATATACATTTAATATATGTATACAAAACATGTACTATACGATAAAGATTAATACAACTGCATTGCTGTATATATATATATATATAATATATGTACATATATTAAACAACAAAGATTCATGTATTACAAAGCATTTGACATCGATTTATATACATTTATTGTATGGAAAAGAAACATGTATTACACGATTAAGATGATTACAACTGCATTGCTGTCAATGTGACGTATTTATATACGTTTATTGTACTTGTTTTGTCTACATATCTCGGTGAAATATTGTACATTTCATATACATATAATATTTGTTAATTATCTTACGACGTAGATCTATAGATCTGAAGTTATTCAATGAACGTATAATATACCTACCTATGTATATTAAACATCAAATATTCCATGAATTAGATCAAAGTGATACGAATTCCGCAACGAGATTGACCGAGCGGTTAGCGATCCAGACTATTCGTGCCAACGGACCCGGGTTCGATTCCGACATGGAGTAATGTACTTTTATTTAATATAAATAATCAACAAAAATAATAAATCACAAATCAAATTTATAGAATGCAGAAACCACAAGAAAATGTAAAAAAAATATACCAGCAGAAAAATATTTTTTTATTTGTCACGTCTTACAAAACGTATGTATATGGCGACGTCGTTTTTATGTTTAATATACGTCAATGTTCTATCTAAAATATGTCAAACAATACGATGTCGTCGTTGACGTGTGTAAGATGTATTTAGTAGGTATAACGAAGAGTTAAATGTTTGGCTAGTATCCGTGTAATATATATATATTCTACGTTTATGTATATATATATATTGTACGGATATTAGCCGGACATTCAGCTCTTCAGTATACGTCTTACAGACGTATATGGCGACGTCATTTTTAGGTTTAGTTTTTACGTCAACGTTCAGAGCAAACGCCTTAGGATTTTTTATCATATATTTGATCGAGCTGATGAATTTTTTGTGGCAAAACCTGCCACATTCCCAGGCAACACCATAACAATTATCGCTGAAAAAAAATGAAGATCTTTTGTCGATTTTTAATTCATTTTGACGACAGTCTTTTGCTTTGTGCCCTATTTCTCTAGCAAATCTTCTTCATCTAGATCTATTAGTTTTTTTTGTTTTTTTTTTCTAATAAAAGAAGCCTAACTAACTAATGTGAACAATGTTGAAAGTAAGCGTCCCATCTGAATTTTTCCGAATTTTTTAAAGCTGATCTATTTTTACTCGGAGTTTAAGGAAAAATTCAAAATTAAATATTTTAATACTATGTTATTCATTAAAAAAAAAACAATGCTACAAGAGGTGCCGCTTTTAGCCCACCATCTTAATTTTTGTTAAAAAAAAACAAAACCCACACATCAAAAATTACATGGAATTAGACTAGGGACGTGATTGGATTGCAGTTTAAATGGCGCAAAATTCAAGTCATGTGCCATTATATATATATAGTGTCTAGTGAGAATTGCAGTCACTCATCTACACAAATGTATTAATTTGTTTAGCCCAACAGATCCATTAACACTGCTTAACAGTCAATTGTCAAAATTTCATTTGTTTAAACGTTGACGAACAATAAAACCAAAGAACGACCAACTTTTTAGTGTTTAATTTCATGCTAAATGTCACAAAAAGCACTGCAGAAATGAGAAATCCAAATTGTAATTCCAAGATTCTCAGAATTAAGTTATTTTTGTAAACTACACACATTGTCCGGGAGCTCACGGCAGATTTTCGTGACCAATTGTGCCAAAGCTAATTTTTGGTAAATTGGTTAATTTGACCTTGCAGGGAAGTATTGTGGAGATCAGCTGCGGCGCGTCAAAGATGTAAAATAAATGAGTTTTTCAATCAAAGCGCCAAAGCTGAAATTCTGCATACTGGTTGCCATTATTATAAGCAATCGAAAAAAAAAACTAATCAGCTGGCTGATGCGCGGGTTACATACGTCAACTGCTTGCATGAACATGTAAAAGATCGCGTAAAATGTAATAATTCCGCCAAGGATGAAATTTGGTTATATGGTAGCTTATAAAGGGTCCGCCATCTAACGTTTTTTTTTTCAACTAGTGCTTATTTCGTGAATGGTAACACATAGCTCATGTCTGATTTGACAGATAATTAGTTTTATCCTTCCGCTGAACGAATATGGTTGTGTATACGCTGGGAAATATTGCGACATTACTGCCTGCGATCGACTTAGAGAAGATGCCGATTTTGCCAAAAAAATCATCTTTTCAGATAAAGCTCATTTTGATCTTGGCGGGTATGTAAACAAGCAAAATTGTCGCACTTGGGGCACAGAAAACCTGCACGCATACATTGAAAAGCCGATACACCCAAAACGAGTCACTGTTTGGTGCGGATTTTGGTCCAGAGGCATAATTGGGCCATTTTTCGAAAATGAGCCAGAAGTGGCCATTACAGTCAATGGCGATCATTATCGGGCCATGTTGAACGAATTTTTGTTCACAAAAATTGAAGAGGAGGATATTGGCAACATTTGGTTTCAACAGGACGGCGCGACGTGCCGCACAGCCGAAGCTTCACTCGATGTTGATGAAGCATTTACAAAAAAAAAGAAAAGTTTTTTGGCGGACCCGTTACATTATTATACACAAAAAGACTTGTCGCTGGCTGTACAGCGGTACTAAGACCGTCAGCTGACGTAGTGAATAGTGCCAGTACAGAAATACGGTTTAAAATAAAAAAAAATATTAAAAAAAAAAAACAACAACTCACGATGCTATCATATACGTTTTTGTAAAGCCAGAAACCTCTTGTTTTATTTTGTTTTAAATAAAGCTGTTTAAGCAAATAGTTTTTAAAAAACGCCTTGGCTCCGATAAAGCATCGCTTCCCGTGGCCGATGATTGCCTACGGATGCCCTGTGTGGTTCAACGTTGCACCATCTCTAATGGAAAAGTGCCTTCGCACTTGTCTCGGTCTTTATAGAACACCAGAGTCGGAGTACAAACACTATTATTCTAACGAGGTCCTATACAACGGGGCCAATACAAACAGGATAGTTAACTTTTTAATTAAGCTCATTCGCGGACACATTGCAAGGGCGATGACCTCAACTAATGGACGAATCTTCGGGGCTTACTACCCCCAAGATGAATATTTTGAAAGCACACGTTCGAGTGGTCTTAACCCGCCCGAGGCTTTCCTATACCTTGATAGTCGAGGGCTGATTCAGGATAGATCGGCGGTTCCGTTGATCTACCACGTCGGCCGCAGAACAGTCGATAGGCGGCTCCTCTACGACCGAGACATAGTCGCTGGGAGCGAAGCAGAGCGCCTCCGTTTCAGTAGGGCTGTGCCCGACCGGGAGCGGAAGGAAGCCTTAGATCAGGTCCACCAATTTTGGTGGCTCAGTTAAAAAACCGATATTTCAGTCGGCAAAAACGAAATATCGCCTATGGCCGACTTCATTTATCTATGGTATCTTTAAGCTAGGTAGGGCAGTTGCGGCGGCACCAAAAAAAAATCCAATAAAAAAAAAAATTCAAAAAAAGCTTGCTGTGGCTGTTCTAGATTTAAGTATTTTAGGTTTATTTTAAGTTACTTTAAGTTTATTTAGTTTATTTTAAGTTAGTTTTTAAGTAGTAGAATAAGAAATTGATAAGATACCCAGTTATTTTTCATTTTCTGGGTGAAAAATAAAACCCTTTATATATAAGATAAACTCAAGCTATTTTTAGGCCGAAAGGCAATTAAAATTAAGTTAGAGAATAATTTAGAGCGCCCGCATAGGGCCAGTAAGTTAATTAAGATGATATATTTAGCTAGTTTTAAGATTTTTGTCTAGCATTTAAGTAGATATAAGAAAAAGTGAAAATAAAAATCAATTAAAAGTAAAGTAAAGCATCGCTTCCCGTGAGATCAGCGAAATCAAGCATCGTTGCGCGTGGTTAGTTGAAAGATGGAGGACCGTCTCGAAACCAACTGCGTGCTGTTGACATGTGTTATGTGTTTTCTGTTTTTCCGTGCTCTTTCTATCTTCTGTTCTGTCCTGTATCAATGTCGTCTTGTGTGTTGTCTTTGTTATTGTCTGAGCCGATGGCCTCAGCAGCCAGTGCTCATAAGTGTCTCTGCTTCGTAGATTTATCTACGGAGCAGATCAATATATAATGTAATGCAGTTTTTAAAAAAATAATTTACAAATTTAAAATTTTGAAAAAAAAATAAAACAAAATTTCAAACAATTTTTTTTCATAATCTTACGTAAATAAGTACTATTTTGTTACCAAAATTCAATTTTTTAAAAGTTTTTATGAAAAAAACAGAAAAGTGAGCATGCACTTGTTTTTTTTTTGAGAAAATTTATAAAATAAGGAAAAACTACTTTTTTATAAAGAAAAAACTTTCTAAGTTCTTACGTAGTTGTACTTGAAGGTGAATTAATATTATGATGGATTAACCTTTCCTTCACTATTTTTTTAAATATTGGGAGACTTATTAGCATACTACAAACTGACAAAGTACTATATAAATTCAGTCCCGAAAGTAAGTAGACATAGAAAAAAGAAACAAGAACAAAAACTGAGGATGATTCTCTCTTCGCCTAAAAACTGAAAAATGCCCCGTTCAGCGACATAAGTGTACTGGTCCCTGAACATTACTTATAGCACTACTAATTCGTTTGCATTTATGTGGGCGCGAAACGTATGGCTGATTGGCTGCTTTTCACATGAATCTCACACTTATTCACATACACAAAATAAAATGTTGCAGTTCTTTTTTCTGTGGTGCACACTTTTTTTGTGACACTTTGTAGTTGTGATAATGATAATACGAAAATGAAAATATTGGCTGAAAGGAATAAAATCTCTGATATCTCGATGTTTAATTGATTTCTAATGACAACTAACTAACAAAAGTTTTCGAAAATAACGGGTGGTAGGTTTGTAGAACATTTTTCATTTCTTTTTCATGTTTGTTGGAATAAAACTCCAAGTTAATTTTACTTTGGTGCTTACTTTTGATCTATGTAACTCATGGCATTTTGGGTGGTACCAATGTAACGTACGACCATCATGCCGAAGGTCTTCATCTATTCCACCTGAAAAATCGCTAACAATGCTTTATTTTGTGGGTTCCTTCGTCACCAAAGTTCAAGAAGAAGTTACAAACTATGGTTAGAATTGCAATTAACAATGCATGTATGAAATAACAGGATTATTTACAACACATACAATACATTACTATTATTATTAAAGATGATATAGAATTAATATTTCCTATCTACTTAAAGTGGAAATATATTCAGTATAGGAAGATATTTAAATGGATATACTTCTTGACCCTCTTTAAAAAGTTAATGTAAGACCTACTTTCTTTAATAATTTCAACAATAAAATCATATGTTATAAAAATGCAATGATTGCATAAATTGGAGGAAACATCGCGAAACCTACAAATGGGGTTTAAAAAACATATTAAAATGAAATGATCCTTCTTACGGTTTATTTTTTTTATATCATAATTTTACTTCACAAATATTGAATAAAAACTTTGTCAAATCACCATTGCACGTTACACTTACACGAATGACTAGGGACCCGTTTGTCATAAGTTACAACATCTACATACATTGTAGAACACTGACAGTGCTGTAACATCATTTCTCTTTTACAAAAGCAATGGATGTAGATATTTTCTTACTTCATCAATGATAGCACACTGAATATATTGGAAGAATGCATAATAATTGTGTCTCATGATTTTGAACTACATAATATAGATTAAGCTCAACTAACAAGAAATTTTTCACAAAACAAGACAAAATCTCAGGACGTCCAAATGATAAAATTTTATTTTAGAAATTACAAAATGAGTGTTCGTTTGTGCAAACCTTTTGGTTGCCTTTCACAGTCTACTTTTTGACATTTGAGCATTGTATGTATATTTACATTCTTTATAGTATTCTCATGGATGTCAATTGGCTTGTCGTCATCTTGATCTTCAGGGCCATGCTGTAACTAAAGCTAGTATTAGACGGTCCTTGTAATTTGTCACTGCAGTGACACTGTGACGTCACAATAAATATTTCCTACCACCGTCACTGCCGTCACGGCTAGCTACAGTGACTATCACACGAATGACACATGTCTGTCATTGTTGTCCCAAAATACAATTAACGTCAAAGTGTGTCACGGTTATCCCTGTGAATCGGTGTCACTGCAAGGACATGCAAATGACGATCACACGACGTGATAACTCTCAAACAGCTGATCGTTGACGATGAGCCTAAGCTGCAATGACATTTATCATTTTCAGCAGTGACGATCACACGACATTATTCAAATGAGTCACTGTATCTTGGTTGTTTTGGTTCTTTTGGTTAAATATAGACGTGAGTTTCTGAAGTGTTTCAATTACCTAAATTTATTTAATTAAAAAAAGAATAAATAATACATTTCCAATTACAGTGATTAAAGCAAAAGTGAAAATTCACATTAAGTATGTCCAAACGAAATATAGTAGAGGTATAGCGATTCTCGCGGCCTAAATCTTGGAAAGCAGCCAGTGACGATGACTCCGACAACAACCAAAGGCCACCGCAAAGAATTCGTTCCTTGTGGTCCAAAAATTGGTTGTTGCGTCGTGAGAATGAAGGTTTCTGCGCAAAACAAATGCGAGAATTAAGAGCTGAGGAGCCACAGCTCTATCCTCTCGTCAAACAGCCGCGTTTTGACGCCGCGTTTTAGCGCCAAGTTTCAACGCTGCGTTGTAATATACCGCAATATATATCCCATGTCACAAAGAGCTCGTTTTCAACGCCGATTCAAGTTCAACGCGGCGTTAAAACGCGGCCTCAAAACGCGCTCTGTTTGACAAGGCCTTAAGTCATTTAAATTATTGTTTTGATATTTGTTTTTAATATTGCTTATCATGGAAAAACCGATAGAATGTGTTAGAAAATAGGAGAACATGTAAGAATATATGTAGTTCTGAAGAACGAGATATGGCAAAAAATCGAAAATGAACTATTTCTCCAACGTTGCGTTAAAACGCCGCGTCAAAATAATCTCATCGTTGCGTTAAATAATCTGAACACCGCGTGAGAAACGCGCTCTGTTTGACAAAGCCTTTAATTCTCAAAACAATTAAAAAAATAATCTGTTCTAACGAAGCGTCAAAATAATAATTTGTAATTAATTTCAACGCCGCGCTTACACTATGCGTATTGCCGCCGCGTTGAACTCGACGCGGCGTTGAAAACGCGCTCCTTATGATATGGGATATGTGTTGCTGTATACTACAACGTGAAGTTGTAGTAGACGAGGCCTTTAAACTTTGACGTAATACGTTTGTCGTTGTTTGATAATAAAAATTCTAGGAACGAGCTTAAAATATTTTTTAAAATTGAAAACAATTCGAAAACATGTTTTTTTAGTGGAAATGTATATTTTTTTCTTGATTATGTTTAAATTTTGCAAATTTCTTTGAAATAAAAAGTTTTTTTTCATCATATCGTATTTTGGGTATACGAAATTGCAAAAAGGTGTTCCACTTCGAACGCCCAACCATGACAAATAATGACATGGCAGAAATTCCTGCCATGTCACGGTTGGCACACAGTCCCTGCAGCGACAGTCTACGTATCAAGGTGTCCCACCAATAGTGACAATGCTATTACACGGACCTTGTAATTTGTCACTGCAGTGACATAAAAGTGACGTGTCACGGTGCCTGTCACTGTTTTTGTCACTGCAAGGACATGCAAGACAATGACGATCACACGACGTGATACTTTTGAGACAGAAAACTACGTCATAGTGACGTCAGAATGTCACTGCAGTGACAAATTACAAGGACCGTCTAATACTAGCTTAACCCTTAATAGTGGAGACGCGAACATTTACCGACATTTAATAAACTTTTGTGCTTTGTTCTTATTCTATATTCACACCAATTTGTGATTCCATCGCCACTCTTGCATGCCGTACAGCAATTAAATAAATTGCACGTTTGGATCGCACTTACTTGCTCATTGTCACATTGATATGAAAATAAATAATAATTAAATAAATTTTAAGAAAATTAAAGTGAACATCAAAGCATTATTCGATTTTTGTGACTTGATTGTTCGCATAAAGTACGTTAAATTGTATTGAGTGAAATAATTTAAACGCCATTTGATTTCTTTAAGAAATGTAAAAAAGTGTGAATTTTTACTTGGCGTTACAAGTTACAACTAATCTAGGTAGTTTTCAACTTTACTCGAAATCAAAGGAGGACGCAATTTCGCCAAATAAAAAAGAAACGGTTATTTTTTATTTTATGAAAAAAAAAACACAAGGATCTTAATATTAAAGTATTATAAATAAATATTATAAATAAATAAATTAAATCTTTTTTGGATAGCCTTGCAATAAAAAATGTTTTTGGAAAACATAAAAAAGTTTATCTTCATAAATTTGTACTTTTTTTGACTTTTTACTGTAAACACTAGAAAGTAATTTCTTGTCATTAAAAGGAATATTACAACAATAATACTAACCTACCAAGCAGAATTAAATTAAAAGAATTAAAAGAAATCAAAAGGTCTGTTCCAATTGGTGTGCAAAACTGATATAAAATTCCCCAAAAATCGCCGAAAAACTTGCAAAAGCTATTCCATTTCCATCTCGTAATTTTTTCGTAGTTTTTCGCAGACGAGAGAGCTCAAGAGAGAGTAAAAACTTTCCCCACCATGCAAATTTATGCTATAAAAATGTCTGCTGACAGAAAATTGAAGACTGACAAACTGAAAAAAAAACATTTCACATTTCACTATTTAAATTCTGCCTAATTTTCTGTAACATTTCTGAAATGTTTTCCATTTTTTTTTTAAACATTTCTGAAATGTTTATTTGTTTCCCATTTAATGTATCCTGTTTTGCAATCATAGCGTTACGTTTTGTCATCATGAACATAATATAAACAAATAAAAACAAAAAACTTGTCAACTAGATTAAAATGCTTGAAAAATAAGGAAAGTTTTCTGTTCCGAAGGGGGTACAGAGAAACATTTCAGAAATGTTTCTGGAATGTTTAAATAAAATATTTCTTTGGTGTGGACACACCTTTAGTAATTATTACCCCCACTCCTGAAAAAAATAGTGTACTGGGATATTTTGTGCACAAATTAATTGAAACAGGCTTTTTAATTTTTGTATAATGTGTTAAGTGAAATGTCAGTTTTTTTTTGTGATGCCTAGCACTAATTTTATTTTGAGCTGCAAAAGTTGAAAAAAATTTGTTTTGCTTTTTTTCTGCTAATTTGTTTGTTTTTTTTCTTAGATTACGATACAAAAATCGTTAAGTCAATTGGGTGGGGAAAACAAAGTTATGAAGAATTGTTCATAAAAAATATTTTTTTAAACATTCACAACTTAATAACTAACTGAAATCTGATATGGGGATAATTTAAACATTAAAAAAAAGGAATCATGAAAATCGGTCTGGTTTTGATTTTTTTTACAGCCAAAAAACCAGGGGTGGAATCGGCTAAGGTGATTATTATAATTTATAAGTGAGTGTCACAATCAAAAAATTCAGTCTGCGTTAGTTGATGCAAGAATTTGTAATTTTTCACATGTGACTATCGGAAATGTGACTTTCACATATCACATTAACCGATTCCACCCCAGATTTTTTTGATTGTGACAATCACTTATCACAAATCACCTTAGCCGATTCCACCCCAGGTGACCGCGAAAATGAATAATTACCCGAGATGGAACAGCTTTTGACAGTTTTTCGGTGATTTTCGGCGAAATTCGCAGTTTTGCGACAACCGCCGAGTGAACGCGTACAGTAAAATTAAAGAGAGTGAACGCGTGTAGCAAAAAGTGTGTTCCATGTGTATGCCATTGCGAACTCTAAACTTAACTTTAGATTTTTGAATAGGAGGACATTTTCAAGAAAGGGGGTCAGAAAGACAAATGGTTGAAAAGCAGGACTGTCCTCCCAAATGGAGGATAGTTGGGAACCCTAAATCTAGGGGCTCAGAGACCATGACCAAAACACAATGCCGTTTGAGCACTGAGCACTGACTAGTGCTGGTGATGGTGACTGGCGTTCGGATTGTTTGAAAATGACCCAATTTTGGCGGAAAAATCATCTTTTTTGGACGAAACAAGTAAAATTGCCGTTAGTAAGCAAATGGTGAGATACCAAATCAACTCCCGTGAGGTTCCCAGGTGACAATGCTCAAAAAGTTACCTTTTGGTGTGGATTTTGGGCTTGGTCATTAGTTTTTCGAAGACGTCATCATCAATGGCGAGCCCTACAGAGGGATGATAACCAATTTCTTAAATGGTTATCTCTCACAGAGCACAGAGGTGACGCTTTTTTTGTGGGCTCTGCTAAAGTCGCAGGTCTATGCGAACAATTCACAATCGACCGATTTCCTAAGGCTGAACATAACACAGGCCATCGTTCAATTTCAGCCCGATCTATGAAAATGAGTCATTGAAAATTGAATCACTCGGATGAAAATGGTGATCTGGTATTTTTTTCCGATAGATCAGCGAAATCGGATGGAGGACCGTCTGAAAACCAACTGCGTGCTGTTGAGTTGACCTGTGTTATCTGTTTTTTTTTTGTTTTCCGTTCCCTCTCTTCCTTTGTTCTGTATTGTATCAATGTCGTTTTGTGGGTCTTATATTCAGTATTCCCTGAGCCGATGGCCGTAGTAGTGTTTTTACTTTGTAGATTTATCTAATGTAATATGTAATGTACATTATATTATTTATGTATCTATAATGTAATGTAATTTTATAAATATGATTATTTGTTGTTGATAGACTTTTAGATCCATGCTTTCCGAATGAAAAAAAAATAATTTTGTTAATGCCTCACCTCGCACACATTCTTTCATTTATTGATCCTAGTGGCCGGAAATACAGTTGCAGCAAATCGAACTCATTTGAACTAAGCAAATGTAAGGGAACAGAACTGGTGGTGAAGAAATATTTATTTGCAGTAATGGCTTTGCAGTAAACTATTCCAAATTCGTGTTGTTCGGCTAAAAAGAAATACTTATATCTCACGGTACGTCGGAAATGATGAATTGAGACGAGTATTATACGGAATAATCTTTTAAGGGGAGGAATGCAGCTGGCTACTTTGAGTGAACATTATTTATAGAAGAAATCATAAAATAAGGAAAGACATGAAACATTGCGTCGGTGTTCTATGCTATTGTTTCAGAGAAACTTCTATTTCCTATTAATCTTAATCTTTTGCAAAGTGAAAAGCTTGGGCGTTTCACCAACTAAAAACATAACTTTTTATTTTCAGTCGTATTTTGTAAAGTTGCAAGGTTAAACAATTTAAATATTTTCAACTCTTTTCGTTGTAATGACAAAATTAAAGTATTAGAAAAAGCTTTGACTACGCAGGCCATCTCTGAATCTTCCCGCTACTCTCAAGTTTAACGCTCTTTTTAATTCAATTAGGTAAAATTATATTTACTTATTTTAAAAAGCTTATGTTTTTTTTTCTTTTAATTATTTAAGAGTTTTAAGAAATAATGGAAATGTACTTGGCGAATGCTTTTAAGCACACAAAAGTATTCGTGATTAGTTTGTGGAAAATCTGCAAAAATTTGTTTTTCTGATCTAGTTTTTCTTAAATATTTACATATATGTATATTTGAAAGCGTCGTCTAATTTTGTTGCACTGCGGTGTTAACGAAGATTTTTAAATACAAAGTAATCAATAATAGTCGTGTTTTATTGGTAATCTATAGCTAGCGCAGTATTGGAAGTCCCAATAAAACGCTATATTCACTTCATAATTCACTTTTAATTTAACCCCCGAAGTGACAACTGTATGTCGTCTTGTTGAATAATTTTAGAAGGGTGTGTTCCAAATTCAACTCAGTTCTTGGACAAAGACATCCGGATAGAATATCCAACCATGACGTCATCAGAACCCCTTGATGACAGAATTAAATTCGGTTTTAGAAAAAAAGCTGCAGTAATTTAAGTTTCGATTGATGCAGGTTTTGTGTTATGTCTTATTTGATTGATTCAATAAACATTATAAGTCAACTAACACTTTGGATCCTTTCCAAAATTTTTATTCAATTTAGTCAATTTGGGTCACTGATGACGTCAAAATAAAGGATCTTGTATCATGATACTCAACGATAAATTAAATAATAAAATCTTACCAACCTTCAAGTACATATTTCTTCTACATTCCAGTTGGTTGACATTTCTTTCCAAGATTTATCTCAACTTATTATATTCACTAATTTCACTAACCTAATTATCGACACTTATTGTTTGTTGTTATTTGCCGTATAAAATTTTACTGCGCTGGGTATACAATACACTTACCAATAAAAGACGACTAATAATAAATACAAGTTACCTTGAACCAAAAAATTTGTTTGTTTTTTTTTTGTTCATTGTTATTTGGGTTATTGCTGTACTGCGGTTAATGTTGTACACAATATTTGTTTAAATAAGAAAGAAGTAGCATTTTTAACTTATATCATATTATTCTTTCTTCTTGTTCTAGGGTAACATCTGCATTGTGAAACGATGGGTATATTATAATAAATTTTGTGCAGACATGGAAAATTAATTGTTGTTGAAAATATTAAAAGTAATTAACAATATTTACCTTTATAATAGTATGTTTAATTTTCATGTAGATATACCACTTTGGGTAATGTAAATATGAAAATATGTCTACTCTGCAGATTATTGGTTTGCTTATTCCGTGCATAAATGCGACTCCATGGTATTGAGCTCCATTTCCAATCCATATTAGTGTACATACACATTTTTGCAACAAACAACCGAAAATTTCCTACTGTTTGAAAATTATTTACAATTTCAAAATTTATTAATTAATTTCACATTTCTTTGCCAATAGGAATACACTCTTCGTCTTCAAAAATTTGTTCGAATTAACGTTAAATTATTATTTAATATTTTCGAACTATGTAAACCCATGTTCAACCGCAAATAATTTTTTTTCATTGCATATTATTAAAAAGCTTTGCAGTTTGTAGAATTTTAATTGCAAAGTGCAAAGTTTTTTTGTTTGGTGAAACGAAATGAAAGAATTCTTCTCAAACTAGAAAAACCTTGCATTTTTCAGAAATGTACTTTTCACTTTGCGAGTAAAAATGGACCTTTCGAAAAAATGTGGGTACCTTCTGATCCTTGCGACTTCGAACTTCAAAAGATGTGCTTCCAAAAGATTTGCTTCTTTTACTCTTACAAATTCATAGGAATATCAATAAATATTATAAAACTCAGATTTGTAATTGATCTATAACAGATGTATAACTGAGAGACTTTCTGCCTGAATGCATCATTATCATTAATAAATTAAATGTTTTTTATCCGTCATCTGTTCATTATCATCATTTTAATTTAACATCTCAAAGTTTTCAACGTGCCTCCCATTCTATCAACTATAATCAAGCCTTGTGTGGGCAAGAATTACTAACCCCTGAATTAAATTTATAATATAGCTTCTTAATTGAATGAAGCAAAAGTTTGGTTCTATATACATACATACATGTATTATGTTAGGGAAAAATGTCCTAACCAATATATTAGTATATGCAAACATTTCAAGGGGGAATTGTTTAATAACAATACCAAATACAATATTATATATTAACAAAACGAAAGATGAAATATACTATGTAATAAATAAAATATTCATTTATAAAAAAATAATGTCTTTTCTTTTTCTGTAATGTTGTATACACAGTGCAATGATCCGCTTTAAGAAAATGGAAGAAATTACGCCCGCGAAAACTACAAGAGACCCCTCCCTGGAACATATTGACATTCCATGTGCTGATCGTACATACTAGCTGGTTCTTATTAAATTCTAGCACCAATCTCACATCGCATTCAGTTGAGAATTCGCTCTAGCACCGTTCAGATAGATTGCGAAAATACGTGACGGTTCGCTAACTAATTTCGTCCCACAAAGTAATTTACTATACACCACCAAAATGTATCTATGGTTAGCACACCAGAAATAAGTTCGTGTATATTTTATAAATGATACTAATGCTATCTATCGGCACAGTTGGATTACTTCTTAATTAACACCGAAGAAATAGTTTTTAATAAAGATAAGAAAACCAAGTTCTTTACATCTCTTGATCCCTTACAAAGGCTGATCGCTGATGTGATTTTTAATTGTATATGCATAAATGTAATACATCGCCTGAATAAGTGATAATTTTTGTGTCGTAACTTTTGCTTTTTCGTTGATAAGAAAGTGATAACGTTAGCGGGATCATCATCGTGAAAGTAATCAAGCGCCCTTAAGTAAATTGGTAAATAATAACAAATTCATTGGGATTTGCAAATAAACTAATGCAAAATGTCAGAATCCGGAATTGAGATGTCTATGTCAAGGAAGGAGCGTGAAGAAAAAGGTAAGAAGTGGTGCTATGCGTCGCGTCATTATGTCCTGAAAATATCCTTTTGCATGAGTTTTCCCTATTGAGTTGTTTTGTTTATTGATTGGTTTTCATAGAAATTTAGGATGCCATTACGAGAAGGCAAAACCAAAACTGGTAAATGTAATCAAATAACCATAACAGTGAAAGTGGATATTATTGTCTAATATCCTAATCGCTGTTAAATCATCAAATCTAGTCATGAACTAAAGTAAGCAATTTGCTGGTATTAATGTGTGCTTAATTGAGACGGAATGCCAAGCTAATTACTTTCGACTTGGGATATAAGATACTTTAAGAGCATGTTTTGGATTCGGGACTTAAAAGATTATAGATTCAAGATAACATTTAAACATACATATGTAGTGTGTATTATTAAAAAAATATGTTTTTGCTTAATTTTTACTTGCGATTTATAGACAAGTTATGCATTTGTAAAAAAAAATTCTAACAATCAGACATGACATTATGATGATAGAGAAACATATTTGAGTTACTGGCAAAATTCTATCCGTCTGTCTGTCTGTCTGTACGGATGTATTTTTGACTGCAGCCTAAACGGTTGAGCCAATCGTCTTTAAATTTTGAACTTAAGGTTCTTTTGACATTCTACACAGAGAAATTTTTTCAATTTTTTTTAGCTCAAAAATTAACGGTACCTGTCATATAACCGTTATGTAAAAGCTTATTTTTCTCGAAAACGGCTCCAAGAATTTTTATAAAAAAAAAATCAGTGTACTACTGTAGGTATGCATTATATTTTGGTGAAAAAAAAAATTAATATGGTGGGCTAAAAACGGTACCTCCCATAGGACCGTTTTTTTTTATTCGACTTTTTCGAAAACTGGTGATCCGATTACAATCAAAATGAATATTCAAGAAGATGTAGGTAGCTTGAGTAATTTTGCATAATTTTTTTGTATTTTTAATAATTTTTAAAATTTTTTTTTTTGAAAAATCAATATTTTGAAAACGGGTAAGTGATTTTTTTTTAAATTTTGTGTTTGAATGTGCGTTATTTTTGTGTTTAAGTTTGTATTCTTGATTTATTTTTTTTAATTTTTTAAAAAAAGTTGTTAAGAAAAACCGTTCTATTTAAAAACGGCTCTAACGATTTTGAAAAAAAAAATTCACACTTTTTCACATTTTTTAAAGAAATAAAATGGCGTTTAAATTTTTCCGCTGAAAACTATTTAACGTACTTTTTTCAAACAATCAAAAGTCAGAAAAATCGAATATAATCTTTGAAGTTCCTTTAATATATTTCAAATTTTATTTCAAGCTGTGACCGCACATAAGAACAAGTACGTGCGATCCAGTCATGCAATTTATTTTTTTAGCTTAAATATTAACGGTACCTGTCATAAAACCGCTAAGTAAAAGCCTATTTTTCTCGAAAACGGCTCCAAGATTTTTTATAAAAAAAATTGAATATTTAGGGCTTAAAAAAACAGTGACTTTAAAGAACCGTTAGAAAAAGCTTTTTTACTGGACTGCAACGAGGATTTTCATTAGTAGCCGTCATGAAACGGCTAAGTAGATCCCTATAAAATCGCACATTTGAAAAAAAGCATTGTAATTTTTTCATAGAAATTTCATTAGTCGTAAAAAAAGTCATCAATCATAATCAGCTGAATTGTATCTATGAAATTGCTTGCCAAATAAATACACATACACACACACATAATTGTGATTTGTGAGTTGTGAAATGTGAAGTGGAGTTTTCGGCATGATTTTTTGAAAATTGTATTCTTTCGATTCCAAGTAAAGTAAATCTTAAGTAACAATGAATGTATGAAAAACTAGCCGTTTTCGAGAAAAATAAGCATTAACTTTAGGATTTGAGCTAAAAAAAAAATTGAAAAAGTGATCTATAGAATGTAAAAATAATCTTGTGTAGAAAATTTGTAGACGATTGGTCCAAAAGTTTAGGCTGTTTTTTTACAGCCAAAAAAACCGTTGATCGTGTAAGTGTATAATTACCTTGATATTTTATTTTGCGTATGTGAATACGTGTGAGAAGCAGCCAATCAGCCATACGTTTCGTGCCAACATAAATGCAAACGTTTTAGTAATTCCATAAGAATTGTACAGGGACCGGTACACATATGTCGCTGAATGGAATTTTTTTCAGTTTGTAGACGAAGAGAGAATTATCCTCCCAGTTGTCATTCTTGTTTCTTTTTCCTATGTCTCTTATAAACTAAACATATATACAGAGTGTCCCCTAATTCGTTTTCAGGATTTAAGGGCATGATTCTTGGGTATATTCTAAGAAAAAAATCGTTTTACATTTCCAATTTTGATATCATTTATCGGGGATTTAAGAAAAGGCTTACTTTGGTGTACCTTGACCTATCTTAACGATAATTGTGCTGTTACTACTAACGATAGAAACTTCGTTTGGGACTTTTTTTAGAAGAAATACTAGCGTTTGTAAATGCATTTAAATGAATTTAATATCTCAGTTTAAAGATATCCAGTTTTTAGCCTGTTCCATTTTTCCTGCCCATGTTACTTTTTTGACTTTGGGTTCAATAATATTTTAATGTATTTTTTTTTTTTGAATGAAGGTAATAATAATAAAAATAAAAATCAATAAAAGATATACAGAAAACCGCCCAGATTTTATGATATTTGGAAAAGCCCAAAGAAGTAAAAATAGGAAAAAAGGGTTTAATTGCTTTAAGCTGGAAAGGTTATGAAAGAAAACAATTTTGTTTTGGTTTAGGTAATTTTTAGTTTATGTGTTTAGTTAAACCGGGAGCTCCTCGAGTTTTCTATGCATGCTAGAGCCCGTTTTTGGATTTCACGGCATATGTTTATTAAAGTTAGGTGCTGCCTGACATTTGATGACGCTTCGAGAATATGCTCTTCCAAATCTTTTTAGGTTGCTACTTCAGTAGAATGAACTAGTCTTAAGTCATTCTTCCCCATTCAAACAAATCCAATACTGTAAGGTCAGGAAATCTTGCAGGCCAGTGAACCGGTCCATTTCTTCCTATCAACGATTACCGTACTTTCCATTTAGCCATCTAACCTCAGCTAGTATTTCTTCTAAAAAAAAGTCCTAAACGAAGTTTTTTCTATCGTTAGTTAACGCGCAATTATTGTTAACATGGGTCAAGGTTCACTACAGTAAGCCTTTTCTCAAATCCCCGATAAGTGATAGCAAAATTGGACTGTAGATCTATTTTTACTTGCGATTTAGGTACTAAAATGCAAGTTATGGATACGTGCAAAAAATATCTAACAATCAAACATGATATTACGATAATAGAGAGGTTGAAAAAAGTGGGTCCGGAAATTCCGTCCGTCTGTCTGTCTGTCTGTTCGCGACTCTACAGCCTAAACGGATAAGCCGATTTGCTTCAAACTAGGTATTTAGTATTTATTAGGTAGTATCTCGGGGAGTGTTTTTCATTTTTGCTCTAAGTTGAAAAATAACGGTACCTGCCATTTAATTTTGAACAAAAGTTAGATTTTCTCGAAAACGGCTCTAACGATTTTGATAAAACTTTCAGGGAGCTACTTTTTAACAATAATACATCTTTCAGTTAGAATACATTTTTCGAAATTTGTTCTATAACGGTACCTCTCATATAACCGGTATTTTCAAATGCGTAATCTGTTATCCCGATTTCAATAAAATTTTGCACACAGGAAGTTTTTTTATAATTCAATTAATATCGCATTTCAAAATTTTCAAAAACTTTTTTTTTCCATTTTTAAAATTAAAAAAAAAATTTGGTTTTCGAAATATTTTGAAAATGGGTGGATTGAATTGTTTAAATAATTTTCCCAGATGAAAACTAAAGATTGCCTTATAATGAAATACTAGAAAAAATTTAAAATATTTTTTTTTAAAAGTTTTTCAAAAAACGACTTTTAAAAAAATGGTAGAACGATTTTCAAAATTTTTTTTTCTTCGATAGACATTTAGTTTTAAAATTTTATTGCATACTTTTTTTCCAAGAAAACTCTGAAACTAATCAAAAAAAAATAAAGAATTTTCTAAAAACAAATATTTTTTTTTATTTTAATAAACGTGTGGTTTTCAATCTGGCAATATTTTTTCGGAGTTGGTCTCTTTGGCAGCTGTCTCTTGATTTATGCTCAGTTTGGTTTGCAATTTCATAATGAATAGACTTACTTCTGAACAAAGTTTGCAAATTGTGCAAATTTATTACCAAAATAATGGTTCGTTTCGGTAGAGCAGAGTATCGAAGAAGACCCAAATGAGTCCATCCGCCTTCGCGCGCGGAAGGATGTTGGCTTGCAGGCTTACACAATCCAACTCGTTCAAGAATTGAAGCCGAACGCCCATCAAGCGGATCACACGTTCGGTGAATGGGCCCAAAACGAAATGGCCACCGATCCCGATTTTCAAAAAATTGGGAAAATTGGGCCTCGGCTGGAGTTTATTCGACCCAGCCACGGCTTGCCTTTTAAGTCTGAGCCTTGAAACAGCTCATCAATCTGAGATGTTCTTGAGGTATACTTATGCAAATCTAGCCAAAACGTATCTTTTTCGCTTTACATTTAGTTTGAGAACAAAACGCGCTTACAATATTTCGCACCTTCCTTGCATCATTGGCTTCTGATTATGAGTCGCCTAATAACAAAACACCTAAGATATTACAAAGTAATTCCGCCTCACGGATGATACTAATTCCATTTCCCAAAATCGGGTAAAAAAATATTTTGAATTTTTTTTTGTTCCAGAAAACTAAGATGGCCGTAACAAAAAATTCCAATAACCCCTCAAGGGGAAAACCCATATATCATGTACATACAGCAGCAACGTTTTTTAGACTTCTCCAACATATGTATCACAATTGGAAAACGGCTTTCTTTAGTACTGAATTCAGTACAATTTGATTTCCTCAATACATAAGTACTGCTTTGCCATTTTCAGTACAATTTTGAATTGTTTGCACAAAATTGATTTATTTCCTTAGTAAATTTACTTTTAGTATATTCAGATCGTTAAATAAAAAAAATTGCAATGCGAACTTATGACATTTTCTTAAACGCACTTGAAAATGTCTCAGAAAGCGCAGTATTGGATGGTTTAAATGAACTTTATTTTTAAATTTGTTTTGAAAGTTTTTTTCTAAACGGACACAAGAACATTGAAGCTATAAACAATGAATTTAGAGCTCTAAGCTTACTGCGAAAATATATAGAGAAACTGACAAATTTATCTGTATTGGAATTGTGAAAAAAATGGGGTTTTAGCAGAATGAATGTAATGAATTTATATTTCAAAATATTCATGGAATCAGGGTGCTTTTTGCATTCCTCATTCTTCAGCAAATCTTGAAAGAATTTTTTATATCAAAATATAATAAGAACTAAATTTAAAAAATGGATTACAAGTTCCAACGTGTTCTGCACCCATCCAAACCAAAAATTATATCAAAAATTAATGTTGTCACACTTTTATAATTATTAAAGATCTTGTGAATAAAAATGTGACAAGCAATCCTCTCCAAAAAGAATTCATTTAATGTTATCTAACTAACTATAAACATTGAAACTTACCATTGAAAAATTCCATTTTTAATTTGGAGATGTTGAAGAAGCAAAACCAGTGATCATTTTGATGGCACAATAAACCTGATAGTTTGAAATTATTTATTGGCAAAAGTTTACCTGATCATAAAATACATAAAGTGTTACTTATTTCTGCATCAAAATGATCAATGATTTATAAACCTTTAAAAGGTTCAATGAACGCTACGATTGGCTCCTGTGATACGGGGATCCGTCCGTTATTTATTTAGCTATAATAATGAAGTTCCATTATTTGTCTCTATTTTACCTTATTTTGATTAACAAACTAATTGACCCACCTGTCTTTGCTAGACCATACTATACATTTTCTGGATCCCCGAAAATAGCACCACAAATCGGTTCCAATAGTAACTAAATACCATCAGCCTAATCGTGTCAGTACACAAACAAAATTTAATATTGTTTATATGAAAAG
This sequence comes from Platycheirus rosarum, assembly GCA_963971375.1. Lineage (NCBI taxonomy): Eukaryota > Metazoa > Arthropoda > Insecta > Diptera > Syrphidae > Platycheirus > Platycheirus rosarum. The sequence continues at coordinate 11,253,856 of OZ020509.1, read as the reverse complement.
ATGTACATAAATAGCTTTAGTTACACTTTACAACATCAGCTATATGTCTGTGAAAGCCTCGTCAAAATTGGTCTATGAATAACAATTTTCGGCACCACCTAGCAATTTAAATAGCCTTAGTTATTACTTCTTACGATATTAGCTATCTGCCTGTGAACAGTCAAAATCGGTTCATAAATAAGATTGTTAAAAAAACACCCAGTGTCAGCTTGTGGCTAATTTAAATACACTAAGTTACTCCCTCTAAAACATCAGCTCTCTGCCGATGAAAGTCCCGTCAAAATAGGTCCATAAATAATAATAGTCGAACAATGATTCCTCGCCAACTAGTGGGTAATTCAAATAGCCTTAGTTACTTCCCAGAACATCAGCTATTTGCCAGTAAAAGTCTCGAAATCGATACAGCCGTTCTCGAAAGTAGCCCAAACAAACAGACAGACAGAAATTTGAAAATTGTGTTTTTATTTTCAGTACCGTATAACTATACTCTCATATGCATCTTTTAAAAAGCCGTTATTTTGATATTAAAAACACATAACATTTTTGTATGTTGATAGATGCATTTTTTTTTGTGCTTGTAAATTTAATTTTTGAATTTCTGTTTGGTCATTCATTAAAACAGCTCAGTACAATTTGGTCATTTTCAGTACTATTTTATTTTAGCGTTCAGTACAATCGAAAAGAGTCGATTTTTATCACTGATATGTATAATAATGCCATGTTAGATTTGTATCTCGGTTTTTTTCATATTCACGAATGCCAAGGGTATTAAATGCCCCTTTCTTTTCTTTAGAAATGTTAGCTACTGGTCTCTTAGGTTTTTCCGTTGAACCTTATGCGGTCATGTTTGAAAATTAAAATCAATTTGTGTTGGAAATGAGAGGTTTTCAAATATGTTCATATAACGCTATTGGGATTTTAGAACATTTGCCTAAATTTCATATTTGAATTCGGTGTCAAATCGCATAAACATTTACATGTAAAAGGTCTAATAAACGGAATAGTATATTTAAACAAAAAAATGCAAGTAAAATATTTATACGAATTGATGAAAGGTTTTATAGTTTCACTCACTCTCACTTTCCCTAATGATGTACAGGTAAAAATAATTGATGCCATTTGGGAGATTAACATGTCATAATAGTATTCAATAAACATTATTATCAACCTTGGAATTGAGTTTCTCTCGTTAAATGAGTTCATGCACGTGATTTCGAACTGATTGCACAATTCAACGGAAACCACGTTTAAAACAAATATAATAAGTTAAGTAAAAACCCATAAGATTCTTAAGATTCGGAGATTTCAGGAAATCTCGTCTGTTTTAGGCGGAACTGAAAATTGTACTTGAACACGATTTCTCAGCAAACGCTTACAGAATTGACGTGACGAACAAAATTTGACCAAGCGTATCTAAACAAATATTAAGATTAATAATTTTGACCGCAAAGCTGTAATGTTTCCAAGAAATTGTGTTGAAGATATGGTGAGATAATTTGTATCTCAAAAAAAAAAAAAAAAAAAAAAAAAGGTTAAGAAAACAGTTTGTAAAACAGGATGATAGAGAGTTTTACCTTTGAAAAAACGTGCAATAAGTAATCCCAGGTTTTTTCCCTGATGGGGGGAGAAAGACCCTCCCTCCCATAGTAAAAAATACTGTTCTATACAAATCCGTCACTAAACTTTGTAGCCTGAGTTATCGTACCCTCCCCGTCATAATAATTAAATATATTATGTACGTACCTACATTTTGTTTGTAAATTTATTTTGTCAAAAAAAGACAACAACGATTAAAATTAAATAGCAATTTAACATAAGTAAATTGTTGAATGAATAGTAAGCAATTTTAATTAATTTTAAAATAATAGATATAAAAAAAACTTTGAAGTTAAATTGCGTACTTATTTGTAGATATCCTTTTACGCGCGATATAGCTACATACAGTGTTGGCCATAACTTAGGCACTAAATCACCTAACATTAGGAGAAACCCAAAAACACATTGAAATAAATTGCACGACTGGATCGCACGTACTTGCTCATATGTGCGGCAATATCGTCGAATAGATTTAAAAAAGTGCAAGACTGGGTCCCACGAACTTGTTCTTATGTTAGATAATGGATATGTATGTATATAAAGGGTGTTTTTTAGACGTGTGGTTTTCAAGAATAAAACGCATATAGTTTAATGTTATGGCCAAGAATTTATCTTGATCATAAAGATAAGGATTTGCATTATGTTTTAAAACTGATTTCGGGAAAGTAGCCGCCGCGGCTGGCTCGAATAAATTCCAGCCTAGGCCCAATTTTGTGAAAATTGGGATCGGTGGCCATCTCGTTTTGGGCCCATTCACCGAACGGTAGACGCCCTTCGGCTTCAATTCTTGCACGAGTTGGATTTTGTAAGCCTGCAAACCAAGATCCTTCCGCAAAATTGTCCCTTAAGTGGATGGGCACATCTCCAATTGTTGCGCGCGATGGCGGATGGACTCTTTCGAGTCTTCTTTGATACTCTGCTCCAACGAAACGAACCATTATTTTGGTAATAAATTTCCACAATTTGAAAACTTGTTCGGGAGTAAGTCTATTCATTATGAAATGGCAAACCAAAGTGAGCATAAATCAAGTGACAGTTGTCAAAAAGACGAACTCCGAAAGAAGTATTGCCAGATTGAAAACCACACGCCTATTAAAATAAAAAAATATTTTTTTTTTTTAGAAAATTCTTTAATTTTTTTAATTAGCTTAAAAGTTTTCTCGGAAAAACTAAGTATGCAATAAAATTTGAAAACTAAATTTCTATCGAGGACAAAAAATATTGAAAATCGTTTGACCAGTTTGTTTAAATACTCGTTTTTTTGAAAAAAACTTTTCGAAAAAATATTTTAATTTTTTTTCTAGTATGTCATTATGAGGAAATCTGTAGTTTTCATCTGGGAAAATTATTTAAAAAATTGAAACAACCCATTTTCAAAATATTTCGAAAACCAATTTTTTTTAGAAAATTTTAAAAAATCGAAAAAAAAGGTTTTGAAAATTATGAAAGTCATTGTTAATTGAATTATCAATGACTTCCTGTGTGCAAAATTTTATTGAAATCGGGATATTAGTTTACGATAAAACCGCATTTGAAAAAACCGGTTATATGAGGGGTACCGTTATAGAACAAATTTCGAAAAATTCATTCTAACTGAAATATGTATTGTTGTAAAAAAATAGCTCCCTGAAAGTTTTATTAAAATCGTTAGCGCCGTTTTTGAGAAAATTAAACTTTTTGTTAAAAATTTTATGGCAGGTACCGTTATTTTCGACCTAGAGCAAAAATGAAAAACAATCCCCGAGATACTACCTAATAAATACTAAATACCAAGTTTGAAGCAAATCGGCCCATCCGTTTAGGCTGTAGAGGCTCGAACAGACAGACAGACAGACAGACGGAATTTCCGGACCCGTTTTTTTCAACTTCTCTATTATCGTAATGTCATGTTTGATTGTTAGATTTTTTTTGCACGAATCCATAACTTGCATTTTAGTACAAGTAAAAACTTAGATGTACTAAGCTTATAATTTGTACTTGCGTTTATAGGTACTATAAGGTAAGTTATGGATTCGTGCAAAGAAAATTCTAACAATCAAACATGACATTACGGCATTACGATGATAGAGAAATCGAAAAAAGTGGGTCCGGAAATTCTGTCCGTCTGTTTGTCTGCCTGTCTGTTTGTTCGGGCCTCTACAGCCTAAACGTATGGGCCGATTTGCTTCAAACTTGGTATTTAGTATTTATTTGGTAGTATCTAGGTTGAAAAATAACGGTACCTGTCATGCAGTCTTTAACAAAAAGTTTGATTTTCTCGAAAACGGCTCTACCGATTTTGATAAAACTTTCAGGGTGCTATTTTTCTACAATTAATAATTTAACATATAATATAAAGAATATTTATATAAACAAAAAAATGTGTTAAGATAAAAGTAAAAATTATATACTTAGCATGAGTTTTTTAATGTTTTTTTAGGTGTTTCCAAAGTTATGTATTTTCTTGCTTTATTTATGGCCAAACATGAGTTAGAATTTGCGGAAATTGTAAGATTCGTGTCTTAAGCCGGGTACACATGCAACTGCAAGATTGACAAGTATGCATGTACAAGCCATATTGAACGAGTTAACATGACTGTATGTAAATATTGCACAAAATTTTTGACAACCAATTTTGAATTTAGATAGTGCAGATGATGGTAGATGACTCATAAAATCGTGGTATGCTTATTTTGCTGGCCCTCTAGCGGCTTTGATGACTATCAATATGGCGACCATTTTTTTGACACGCTTCTACATTTTCCTACATAACTCGGATTTGCGTTTTTATAATTAGTCACTTTTTGGTTTGGATTTTTGGGCTGGCGGCGTCATCGGTCCATATTTCTTTGAGAACGATGTTGGCCAGGTCATCACCGCAAACGGCGAGCGCTATATGTAGGTCTATAATTATGAAAATTGAGATAAAAAAACAAACATCACATAACGATCATAGGGAAGCCTAAAATTTAGTGACATACTATGTCCATCTGTCTGTCTGTCAGTCTGTATTTACAACGACCTTAGCCATGTTATTTTATTTTTTGTTATGCTGAATTAAAAAAAAAAGAAAAAACAATCATTAAGATTTGCGGTTTTTGTCATCTTTCAGAAAAAGCTGATTACGAAGCACGTATCACAGATCCAGTTGCGGGTTCGATTGGAGATCTTGGTCCATGGCAAATTTGGATATGCATGGTGATTTTCATGATGAAATTCCCTGTAGGTTGGCATCAACTAGCCACTGTTTTTTTAGCACCCCCTGTTAAATTTGAATGTGCATTACCGAGCAACTTAACAGACAAATGTTCAGATGAGTGCATCGAACTCGCTTATGACCGCAGTGTTTTCAAGGAAACTATTGTTACAGAATGGGGTCTTGTGTGCAGTAAACGCTACCTGGCAAGCTTTGTGCAGACACTCTTTATGTTCGGAATTTTAGTGGGAAACATAATTTTTGGATTATGGTCAGACAAGTAAGTTTTTTTTAAATATTAGCGAAAACTATTACAGATATCAAGTTAGAATAAATTTTGTTTGAAAGTATGAATTAATTTTTTTATATTTAGAGCTGGTCGACGTCCACCGCTTGTTTTTTCAGTCCTGATGCAGTTAGTTTGTGGGGTCTTCGATGCTTTTGTGCCATGGTTCTGGCTATTCTGTGTCTTGAGATTTCTTTTAGGAGTTGCAACTGGGGGAAGCATGATGACAAGGTGAGTAAACTTTTGGAAGCTCTTAGCCACCAATACTTATTTCTCTTTTACAGCTTTGTTCTCGTTATGGAAATCACAGGTGCCAAAAAGCGAGAAATTATGTCAATTTTGTACCAAATTCCTTTTAACCTGGGACACATGACTCTGCCTGTGTTTGCATATTTCCTTCGTGATTGGAGATGGTATCAGTTTTCCATGTCAGTCGTGTCAGTTATATTCATCTCATACTACTGGCTGATTCCAGAATCTCCCCGTTGGCTAATGTCGGCAGGACATCTTGATAAGGCTGCAAAGGTTTTAGAAAAAGCTGCAATCACCAACAATCTTCCGATTCATAATATTCGCAGTGACCTCGAAGAATGGTCTTTACGAAAAATAGCCAAAAAGGAGGTTAAGAAGGGAACATTAGTAGACTTGTTCCGCTACCCAAATCTTAGAATCAAGACGATATGTATAACAATAAACTGGTTTGTATGTGGTTTGACGTACTTTGGGGTGTCACAGTACGTTGGCGAACTAAGTGGCGATATTTTCACGAATGTCGCTATTGCTGGAACTCTTGGTATACCTGGAACACTTATTTCAATCCTTACGGGAAAATATTGGGGTCGAAAAATTTCTTTGATGGTCTCGAACACGCTTGCAGGATGCTGTATGTTGGCGATTGCCTTTGTTCCTTCGGACAGTGCGTTCTTAAAAGTCCTACTAGCATCAATTGGTGTTTTTGGAATGGCAGTTTCATTTCCAATTGTATACCTTTACGGAGGTGAGATGTTCCCAACAGTTGTACGAAATGCAGGTATGGGTTTCGCATCAATGTTGGCCCGAATTGGTTCGATGTCGGCTCCGTTTGTATCACAAACTGCATTTATTGCACATTGGATACCACCAGTTATATTTGGAGTATTTCCACTAATAGGTGCTTTTCTGGTGATGTTTTTGCCAGAAACGAAGGGAGCACCCCTACCGGAAACGATCGAAGACGGAGAGAATTTCGGAAAGAAAAAAAAGAAGTGTGAGACTGAAAGTTATAAAAACTGAGAGTGAATACAAAGGGTCACTTTTTATACGAACTAGATTCAATTTTATTCCCTCTGGACTCACGCATTCATATATATGTATGCAAGATGTTTTTATGATGAGCAGTTAAACAATTTGTTTTAGATACCAAAGATTTTTTGTAAATAAACATGTTTTAAATAACTTCATCAGCTTTTATTTGCATTTATACCGAACGTTTTCGTTTTGTTTATATAGACTACTAGGAAAAAGAAAAAAAAAATTATTATTGAATAAATGCACCATGATACACCATAGCCATTACAGTTGCTTACAAAAATGTTTACACGATCTAAATGAAATATACATTAACGAAGCAGAAGTTTGATAACCAATGAACAAAAAAATACAGGAATGAGGTTATTGAGGAAGAAGGGAGGATGTATCGAAATAGCCATACAAAAATCACAAATTCATTGTTTCAAAAGCCGTTTTTTACATATTTTATTTTTTGTTAAAAAACGTAATAATATTTAAAATAAAAATGGTTCTTAATGTCGAAAGGTATTGGATAGTAATAATTAATTAATTATTTTTGACAAATAGCGCCAGCATGGGGCCAGCAAATTAGTTAGGTATAACATAAGACTGTTGGGTTTGCCATACAAATTTTAATCTACTCAGATCGAGGTTTCAAATTTATCTACTCGAGATCTACTCAAAACTTAAATGCTGAATGCACTCACTTTCTATTTACCAATTAATTTGATATTCATAAAAAACATGATACTTAGAAATACTGAATTGATACATACAAATTGACCATCAAAACAGTGACAATCACATATAACTCTAGCCGATTCCACCCCTGGATATCAGAAAGGTATCGGTGAAGAACTTGGTGTAAGTCAAGCTACGATATTTTGGACTGTGTACGCAGTGGTTGACGGCAAAGTTGCACCATTGAATAATTACAAATAGAAGGGACACCGGGCAAAATTGCCACTAGAGCGTCCATCCAGAGCTAGTGTCGCTCACCGCATACAAGAACCGCATTTAATTTGTTCCTCTTGGGATATTTTTTGCGATCTTATTATATATGGTCTACCGGTCTAAAAGGAAAAAGGGATATTTGGTTGCAATAAGAGGAAGAGGAAGATTATACAATGGTTGCAAATGCAACTGATTAGATAAAAAGTTTCCAACTACTACTAACTAATAACTAACAATAGTGAAATAACAGCAGCAAAAGAGCTGTGGCAAAGGAAGTTAAAGTTTCCGACAGATACTAGTGTAATCGATTGTACCCACCGAGGGATACTGAAAAAAACTATGGATATGGTTTTGTTCGAAATACGTATCGCGCATTACGTCCATTTTATGGTCAACAAAATCGTTCATCAGAACAATTACATAGTTCGATTAACTATGGAACGTTTTCCCACCACGTTTACTGGCTGAACACAATGAAGACGGAGCTGCATACGCAGCCGCAACTGCAACAGCTGTCAAATATTGAATTCACACGAATTTAATATTGTGACAACAATCTGACGCAACTGCATACGCAACTGCAATACGGAGCCGCAAAGGTTGGATAATTTTTAACTTTGTTGTGCGTGATTATTATTATTGGTTGTCAAAACAAAAAAAAAACGCGATGTACGAAAGGGAAAAAACGGAAGTTTTATAGGATTTTAGTAATAAAAAAATTCTAAATATAAAACACAAAGCTGCAGAAAATCTCTTCATTTTTGCTTTCCATTAAATTTTTGTTTACTTAAAAATAAATATTTGTAATTTTAAAATGAACACAGACTTCAATTCAGTCATTTTACATCAATAAAATCTCATATGTCGAAAAAGCGTACGGCTCCATTGTGGGCAGTTTTAAAAAAGCCGTATGACACATGCTTGTTTGTTTAGCGCTTCGAATTTTGTTCGAAAAACTTTCAATCAATGCAGTTTTGTTTGATAATTAAATCTTTTTGTTGTTTAATGTAAAATAAGTACATAGAAAGAAAATTATTCATTAATTAATAATGGTTGCACCACAATGAAAGAAAAGTAAAAATCGAAATCATTTCATTTCTACCAAATTTCGACGAAATTAGGTTGAAATTTATGTAATGTGAAGTCGAACACACCTTATTTGAAAACAAATGAATCACAATTGAACAAGGTTTTATAACAAACGTCAAAGTTGACATTATAAAAAGTCAAAGAATTAAATAAAAAGGTAAGAGGGCACGACTGGGTCGCACGTACTTGCTTTATGTGCATAATCACTAGATACTTGAAAGAAAATAATTAACATTTACGTAGAAAAAATAGACTGACAGACAGTTATTTCTTGTCACAAACTTTTTTAGGCTTCTCAATGATCGTAATTTCATGTTTGAATTGTATCTCATTTTTTTAAATTCACGAAAACGTAGTATTACTTTTTTTAATACTACTTTTTAATTAGGCCAAATGACCTAATTTGGTATCAAATTTCAAAATTTGATTCCAAATCATCTCATTTCCCATACAAAATTTTTGTATTTTTCCACCTTATTTCAACGAAATTAGGTTGCAAATTATGAAATATGAAGTCGAACACACCTTTTTTGAAACCAATTCAATCACAATTGATAAGATTCTATAACAAACGTAGCACCTTCAAATTTAGGTACAGAATGTATTTCAAACGATTTACTGTTTTTGCCTAGTCAGCAACAATACCAGATATCAACACCAGTAAGTGACTCAATTATGGTACTTCGTCAATATTTTGAAATATTATAGAATATTTTAGAATACTGTTAAAACAGCAATAATATGTTACGAGTAATGGCCAACAATTAGTTCTGTTGTCCGGCGACTTCTGTATACAGCTACAGTACCCCAAAATAGGGTGGACAAGTGAACAATATAAAACTTTTGCAATGTAGTGATCAGCAAATTCTTTAGAGAATCTCATAATGATGCAAAGGCGGCTCCTTGATTTGCTTATTATTGTATCAATGTAAGGATTAAAGGAGAGTTTTGTTTCAAATAAAACTCCTTAAGTTATTGAAAGCATCAACTCTTTCAGCAATGTCTTCTTCAGCAAAGTAGAATGACAAAAATGGTTCCCTACTTATTGAATTTGTCATAACCTTAAACTTACTTCTGTTTCGATTGCTTATCGATTAACCGATTAATAAAAAAACAATCAATACTATCGAAAACTCAAACAATCGATGTTTTATTAACACTATATTTCAAATGTCAAATGTAAGATCATCATCAAATGGAAACGTATTAGACAAAATAAAATAAATACATTAAATACACTTTCAAGATGACAGCATTTCCTTTCTGGTAATACTCTTAAAACGTGTTTTTTTTAATAGAAAATATTTTTCCAAACATAACCAAAAAAAAAAAAATCTCCACTCAAAATCATAAATTTATTTCATATTTTTGACTAAATGTACTAGCTACCCTACTACACATTAGGTTTTTCTACTAGACCCCTACCAAAACATAGTTTGGTTTGGAGGGGTCCAAAGGTATCCAACTTTTAATGTCCCCAATCTTTTTACTTTTCATTCTGATGGGAAATGTAAAGAACAATTTATTGTTTTTTTTTGCAGCTAACCTATCTGCTTTGAATTATTCGTGCAAAAAAATGATTTTATATACGTATGTATGTGAAATAGCAAATATGATAGAAATGCGAATTTAGGTACAGTACCCATTCTTCGTAAAAACAATGTATATACGTAAAAATCAAAATATTAGGACCCTTCAAAAGGATGAATTTAACAAAGTGAAACGAAACGTAGGCAAATGCCATTGCTTACGAGGAAAACGAAAATCTTGTTTTTTCTCTCTGGTTCTGGCATTGTATATACAAAGGTTCTGGTTGGTTGATTTTATGTATCCGATAAATCTGATTAAAGTGTGAATGCACACAAAATACCTTAATATATAGAAATAAAATCGAATGATTCTAGTGGCATCTGTAATTTCCAACTAAAACTATACCGCATCGAGGACACAAACCTTAGCAAACCATTCCTAATAGTGTTGCCGTCTGCCATTGTACAAGTTTGCTACAAATCATTTATATCTAATTTCTTATATTTATATAAAGGATGTAGGTGGTTTAAGTAAATAAGAGTACCTAATTATTTAGATATCAATTTTTTGTGTTAAAAATCAATATTTTATTCTCTGGAACTTTCTAATGAATTTGAATAGGTTTGTATATCAACAGATTATTTGACGATTTTTATTTTTTTTTTGGAATGCTGCAGTACGAACGCAACACACTATGAAGAACGAGGTGTGAGGAATGCTCTTTAGTGAAACAATTTTAACCACCCAATTGGAAAGAAATGAATGGAAATGTGTTATAAATTTTATGTGTACATACTCAGCGGAATGTGGATATGGACAAAATGACCAGATTTATTTGACACAACAGCGGGACACATTTTAAAATCTTCGCAGGGAATAGAAATTATGACTCAGGTTTGCATCCGCCAAGAAACTACATTCAAAGTTTTCTAGTTAGAAAGAACATTAAAAAAAAAATTCTATATAAAATTAAGGATATCTCCGAACCTAGAAGTACCAGAAAAAAGATAAATACATTTCCGGACTCAGGTTTGCATCCGCCAAGAAACTGCATTCAAAGTTTTCTATTTAGAAAGAACATTAAAAAAATTTCTTTATACAATTAAGGATATCTCCGAACAAAGAAGTCCTAGAAAAAAGATAAATACATTTCCGGACTCAGGTTTGCATCCGTAAAAAATTAGAATAATTCAAAAAGTTCTTCTATATTTAAATCCCGATTGCTGGTCGACGCCATCTAATTGCACAGCCTAAAAGGCTTCTGACGTCCTGTTCTAGGCCATCCTTCCGACGTAAGCAAGGTCTTCCACGTTGTCTTTTATCGTAAAAAGAATTGCAAAAGTCTTTCCGAACTGAATCCTCTTCGCTCATGCGATCTATGTACCCAGCCCACCGGAGTCTACCAAGCCTTATTTTTTGCACAACATCTGCTTCGAGGTCGATTTCATAATATTGTATCTTCTCCATAAACTTCTTCCTCCCTCGTACACTTGGCCAACAATTCTCCAAAATACTTTCCTCTCGAACGCGGATAAGAGATCAGAGAATCTTTTAGAAACCACCCAACTGTCAGATCCGTATGTGAGTATTGGTACAAACTCAAACAATTTATTTAACATGGTATATACATGAGCTCATTTTCTTACTTTAACAGCTTTTACGTTTATTTTACCTATGTATATATATGCAAATTTATATTTGTATGCACAATGGCGCAAAATTAGAGATAGAGAGATATTATTAAAAACTTAGTGTGAAACTAGGTCATATTTTCATACAAATTTCAACCTAGTTTCACACTAAATATGTATAAGATAATTTGGCGTAAAATTATAGAAGCTTAAATACCAAACTAAAGCAAATAAAATTTGGCAATAACAGTGTAGTTCTTCAATTATAGACGACTCAAAAATTGAATTTAACTTAGTGTGAAACTAGATTTTTAGTAACAGGAATCCCCTGCATTATGTTTTTAGTGTGAAACTAAAAACTCTTTGAAGGAATGACGGCTTGCTCTCACAAAGCGGCATTTTAAAAATAAAAATTCACACAAACCCTGCCTAAATCCAATAACAACAAAATTTCCTAAGGTTCTCAAACTTTCAAATTTGATTTTAAGAGGCATCCGCCCTCTTTTTTTAAAAAAGCGAAAAATTGCACCAACGGATCGCATCTATTTGAAGTCCGTAGTAAAAGTATTACAAAAATTTAAATTGCGAACCAAATAATGGTATTTTGGCTTTGAAACCCTGAAAGTTTTTTTTTAATTTTTGATTTTGTTTTCGTTTTATTTCAATATTTCCGTGACTTGTTTCGTAAAAAATGCTCAAAACGATCTACAGAATACAACCATAAGTGAGATATAGGCTTAAACCAGATAAACCATGTTTATCGTTTTAAAGGTAATGAACAGATCTTTGAAATGCCTGGAGAAGATTTTTTATTTTTCATATAATTTTTTTGAATAATCCCGCCTTGAAAATTTGTATTCTTTTATTATTTTCTAATGGTTTTTTCTGCTTTAAATACATTACAAATACCACATAACTTTTCCAATATGTAAAATATGTTTCTTCAACGATTTGAGAAAAAAAAAGTTTTAAAAAGTCACACGTTTTTTAAATGATAGTACATTTTATAAACCTCTATTTTTTGTTCGAATAACGTTTTTCTTTTCGAAGATCATACCCATTTTTAGTTCAAAAACTCACCAAAAGATGGACTAATTTCGATTTACAATAAAAAAACAACAATAGATATCTCCTTCAAATGAATAATAATGAAGGCATTTGGAGGTGGTATGGACAGGTATGCTGCTTGGTGAGGGAAACAAGCACAAGAAGTGTGTGTGTAGGTTGTGTGTTCTATTCTGATGCCCAATGAGCGTTTTCAATTTCCTGTTTTTCTGAGAAAGGAAGAAAGTGGTTATTATTTACACGTTTTAGGTAGCTAGAAAAGAAATTATGAACTATTATGAAAGAGATGAAGTGTTAGATGATTTGGTTAGTTATGCCGGCCGGTTGAAAGATGGAAACCAGCACTGCAGGTCAGGTCTATATGTAGGCTGTAGACCCAATTTTTATGCCCAATGAGAGTTTTTAAATTCCGATTTTTAGGAAAGAGGATGAAAGGGGTATTTTTTTGCACAACCAGTTTTATGGTAATGTTATGCTTATTTTCCTTGTTCAAATATGGAATCGTATTTTGTTAGCAAACTCTTGCTCTTTCCTTTATGAATGAACAAAAATAAAAAATACACAAAATATCCAACCCATCTACAAATAAGCAACTCTCACTCTCTAACCCCTGATTCAAACGAAACAAGAGATGCAACAAAAAAACAAAGGAAATTAAAGGAGGCTTTGTTGTTTTCCGCTGTGTATGTATTTCTTTCGAACTTTGATGTGATGACCACATTTTTTGTTGCCTGGTTTCGAAATTGCTGGTCTTCGAATTTGAGTTCGACTTTTTGTACGAAAGCCTCTTAACTAGGGCTTTTTTATTTTGCAATAAAAAAAAGTGAAAAAAGAATCTTGTGCATTTCATCAGTACTGTTTAATTTTTTATTAATATTATTTTTATTAGTAATCCCCTTCATTACCTTTTTAGTGTGAAACTTAAAACTCTTAGAGAGAATGACGGCTCGCTCTCACAAAACGCCATTCTGAAAATAAAAATACACACAAACCCTGCCTAAATCCAATAACAACAAAATTCCCTAAGATTCTCAAACTTTAAAATTTGATTTTAACTAGTGCTTGTTTATAAGTCAGAAAAACTTAATGCAGAACTAAACATTTTAAGTAGTTTGAAGTTAATATATTAAAAATAGGTTTTATTTAATTAATCTTAAAAAAATAGTGTTTTTTGTTCAATGTCCAAATTCCCAAAAATACTGTGTTAGCTCATTTCTTATATTCAATGCACTGCGTGTGCTTCTGTTGTAACAGGACTGTTCTTCTTGGGTGGCTTTTGTTTGAGCTGTCATTGGCCATTTCTGCTGATACTTGTATATAATCAAGGTCACTGTCGCCATCGCACTCTCTCACAAAGTTGTGCAGTATGCCAGCACATTTAATCAAATGAATTGCTGTGCTTGGCTTCGTTTCGATGTTTTTTGTAAAAAACCGCCATTTCTTGCTTAATATGCCAAATACAAATTCAATGCATTTTCTTGCGGTTGAAAGTTTTTTGTTCGAAGTTTGCTGTTTGAGGATTTAAGTTTCTTCGTGGATATGGTCTTAATAAAGAATTTTTAAGGGAGCAAGCCTCATCACCGATCAAAAAAATTGGAACAACAATGTTTGATTCTGCTAATGCTTGTGGAGTTGGAACATTAAATTTATCGGCTAGTTTGAACAGAGTAGAGCCAGAAAAAGTACCACCATCGCTTTGTTTTCCTCTCCCACCCACCTCAATCGTTAAAAACTTTTCATCAGCATCAGCTACACCTTTTAGTATAATAGAAAAATAATGCATGTACATAAAGTCTGCTAAAATATCCTCCCCTATAGGTTCGGGGGCAGAATTAGCCTATGGTTGTGCGTGCCTGAGGTAAGAGCCCTCTAATCTCACCGCCCTATAGAATGGGTGTAAGAATTATTCTATGGCCGGGTTGTGGGAAGTAAAAGTCTTCCAATACCAAGTCTACTTAAGCAACTTCTTCACGATCCGTATGGAACGGCTTTAGGAACTTTTGCTTCTAGGCGGGCAGCAGGGAGAGTCCGGGTCTTCACCGTTGTTGATAGGATTATCTGAGATCTGGATGGTGGGCTAGCGACATTATGGAGTCGAACCACAAGTGCGTCTCGAGAGAGACGGGCGCGGCCTTACCTACTGTCTAAAATTAGGTACCATGGGTTAACAGGAGCCCCAGCTGATTACACGAGCCTAGCTCGGTAGCAGCTGCCTCTTAAAACTGCGGTTGCCCCCCTTGTGGGAGTTCATGGGGGCTGTGGTTTTTCCAAATGCGGGAGCGAAAAGGTATCTTTGGTTTCTGGGAGGATAGCACGACTTCGTTAGAAGTGTGTGTACATTGTCTTATTAAACTTTGATACTAAATTCATTATTTGCTTCTAGAGTGGTTTGGCAGCTTGCTCTAGTGATAGTGTGGTCTTGCGTACCACTCTAGGGGTTTCGTTGCGCCCCAAGGTGACTCCAATGTGGGTAGGCGCTAGAGTTGAGCAAAAATGAGCGACCTGTGATTTCCTAACTGTGATTTAAAAATCGCAATCACGACCTGTGAATGATTTTGTTTTAAACTGTGATTAGCTAAAACGTGATTTTGATATTCGATTTTTGTCGTTCTTTTCTTGTTGTCTAGCAGAACCATTTATTAATTTTTTCCTTAAAGTTTTGTAGAACAAATAAGTTGTTAAACGAATCGAGCTAAGAAATAACAATAAAGAATAAACCATGATATTGCGAAAATACATTTTAAATGCCCTGGAAACCTAAAACTTGTGTCAAAATTCTGTTTTTCTGTATGTTCCAATCAAAAAAGAAAATATAAACACTAAAAACAATTATTTGAAACCAACCAAGAACATTTTGTTTGTTTGAAACTTGAATTTAATTTTGTTTTATTCTTTTAAACAATAGCTCCAAAACTCCAAACCCAAAGAATTATTGAAAAATAGAACGTTTCAATTATTTCTTAAAATTTAATTTATATGAATTTGCACGTTGCACCTGTACAAACTGATAAACAAATTTCAATACAATGTTCTCGAACACAACAATAATAATATATATTTATAAACCAATGAAAGATTACTATTTACTAAAAAGTAAAAAAAATACTAATAAAAGAACTAAAATCAAATCCACTAGAAATGCCATAATTACTTTGTCTAAAATAACGAAAATCATATTTTCCTTTTTGACATTATAACGTCTTACAAATCGATGACACACTACATAAGAAATAACATGACTCATGCTGACAAGAAAAGTAACGCGAATGTGGACACTTTACTGAGTGGTTTTAAGAAATTTACGGGGTATATAAGTTTTGTCCAGGAATGGTTTCTGTGAATTGCTTGACTGTTAAAAATGCATGAATGTGTGCATGTATGTCGAGTATGTACTCCGAAACCACCCAATGGATTTCATTGAAATTTACAGGATAAATAAATTTTTGTCGATGGATCGTTCCTTTGAATGTTTGGTCCCACTAGCATTTATTTTCGCATTTCATATTAAAGCATGTTTTTTCTAGGCAGTAGTAACCCTTCTGTTAAAATAAATATATTTTATTTTTGTGCCAAATAATACCAAATTCATCATATTTTCTTTCTAAAAAAAGGAAATTATTCATGTCTTGAAATCTCCCTGTTAAATTATTTATTTGTAAGTTTGTTTTTTGCTAAACGAAAATTTGTGGAAAAATAAAAAATATAATTTTTCGATTCACTTTTTAATTAATTCTTCTATATCGCCATCAGACATCAATTTTGCCATATTTTATCGAAAAGCAAGGAAATTCAAACTTTTCGAACCAAACTGTGATATATTTGTTTTCATACATTTATCTTCATTATCCGGGGGTGCTAGAAACCCCCAAAAATTGCATCATTGATTTTTCAAAATAATTTGTCATCAATTTCACAATAATCTACCGAAAAATAAGGAAATTCAATTTTTTCGAACCACCTTCTGAAATAAATTTGTTTATTCCTGAATATCTAGCTTCTGGGACCATTTACGGACAATTCAATGATTAATCATTTAATTTATTATTTAAATCATTTAAAATGACAGTAATCAATTTTTTTCGAATCATCCTGTTATTTTTTTTTTGTTTTTTTGTTATTTTTTCTTTGTACCACTCTATGAAATAAGTACATTTTTTTATTAATTTATTTTAAAAATCTTGCTGTTAGAAACATCTGCAATCAATATTGTAATTAACCTGTGGAGAAATGACAAAAATTCAATTCTTTGAATCATCCTCTATTAATTATTTTACCTTATTGTGAACTAATATCAATTTCGGTATATTTTATCAAAAAATAAGGACATCCAAACTTTTCTAACCACCCTGTAAAATAAAATTGTTTTTTTTTAATTACGTTTTATTTTTAACTGCATAACCTTTTAAGAAATTTTATATTGTATTTATACCTGTAACCTGTAATTATAATTTATAACTGATAAGCAAAAATAAAATTCCGTCAAAAAAATAATTGTCTTTCATTTCTATTTCTTATTCTAATACCTACATCGTTCATAAACAGTGAATATTTACTGAATAATCTAATATGAATATGAATTGAATACGATATGCACATGCACACCAAATAAACACAAACAAACAACAATTTATCTAGCCTTAAAAACAACAAACCCAGATTGCAAACTTCAATAATGAATTCAATGTATTTACTCATTTAGTCATTTACTTCACTCACTGTTCACTCACAGTTTTGCCTACAAATCACAAATCACACTATCACAGTCAAGAAACGATGAGCAGTTTCAGCAAGTCACAGTTCAATCACACTTGAGAAAAGATGAGCAGTTTCGCCTACAATCACATTTCAATCTCAATCACAGTTAAGAGACGATGAGCAGATTGCACTAAAATCACATTTAAGGAGCGATGAACTGTTTCGTTTACAATCACAGTTCAATCACACTTAAGAAACGATGAGCTGTTTGAACGATTGAACGGCAAAAAGAATCGTCTTAACTCAAATCACAGTTTAGCCGAGATACGATTCGTGTTCGTTTATCTTCGTTAAATCGGAACAAATAGTTTGAAATGAAACTGCAAATGGGAATTTGTGATTTTTAAGTTTAAGGCAATGATGCCACTTTAAAAAAAATAATGAAAACATAAATAAATGGTATTATAATGAATCATTGGGTGTAATTTTTTCATGATATGCTAAATAGTTTTTGATTTTTTAAATAGTCTTTGATTTATTAGCGATTTGGTAGTTCTTTTTACTTGCGATTATAGGTACTATAATACAAGTCGTGCAGATTAAAAATTTTGAGATAACAATCAAACATGACATTACGATGATAGAGAAACATATTTGAGTTATAGCAAAATTCTGTCCGTTTGTCTGTCTGTCTGTTCGGATTTATTTTGGACTGCAGCCTAAACGGTTGCGCCAATCGTCTTCAAATTTTGAAATTAAGGTTATTTTGACATTCTACAGAGGACTTTTTTCCATTTTTTTTAGCTCAAAAATTAACGGTACCTGTCATATAACTGTTATGTAAAAGCTTATTTTTCTCGAAAACGGCTCCAAGAATTTTTATAAAAAAAAAATCAGTGTACTACTGTAGGCATGCATTATATTTTGGTGAAAAAAAAATTAATATGGCGGGCTAAAAACGGTACCTCCCATAGGACCGGTTTTTTTTCTTCGACTTTTTCGAAAACTGATGATCCGATTACAATCAAAATTGATATTCAAGATGATGTAGGTAGCTTGAGTAATTTTGCATAATTTTTTTTTCGAAAACTTTTTTTTTTGTATTTTTAATAATTAAAAAAAATTTTTTTGAAAAATCAATATTTTGAAAACGGGTAAATGAATTTTTTTGAAATTTTGTTTTTAAATGAACGTTATTTTTATGCTAAAGTTTGTATTCTTGGATTATTTTTTTAAATTTTTTTAAAAAAAGTTGTTAAAGAAAAACCGTTTTATTTAAAAACGGCTCTAACGATTTTGAAAAAAATCACACTTTTTCGAATTTCTTAAAGAAATAAAATGGAGTTTGAATATTTCCGCTGAAAACTATTTTACGTACTTTTTTCAAACAATCAAAAAGTGTTTTTTCTTCTTAACTTTCGAATTTACTATTTCTTTTGCACTCATCTTCGTCATGACTGGCCAGTCAACGTGTAAAAGCACACTTATTGATTTCTACAAACAAGAAAGATATTATGTAAACATACATATTATACGTACACATACATTTATTCGTTCAAAAGAGAGACTAGAATTAAAAGTGCTGAACATCTTGATAAAACCGCTTAAAATATTAAAATATATTTTAAATAATACATATGTATATTGCATACAATATATTATTTATTATGTATTATATATTATACACTATTTAATATTTTATATATATTATATATTATATATTATGTATTATAAAATATTTTTTTCTGTTTATATTTACTTTTCATTTTTTTTTGAAAATTCAATATTTTTAAAACAAATCAAAAAATGTTTTTTGTAGTTTTAAAATCAGGTGTATACTTTAAAAAACTGCATACCAAAATCTCAAAAACTAAAAATAAAAACAGGATTTTTTCAAAACCGGTCCTGCAATTTTGGAAATACTTTCCTTACTTGTTACTTAAGACAATTGGGTACTTCATTTTACTAAAAACCGTTAAGTATTGTGGTTTTGAAACTTTTTATAAGTTAAAACTGTGTTATATTTATATTTTTGCACATAAGAACAAGTACCTGCGACCAAGTCGTGGCCATTTTTTTCTGTTTTTAATCAACTTTTTATAAAATTGCCCCTCGCCGTATGGAACTGCTGGCCTCGAAATCCAAATAAGTTGCTTTAGAAAATATAGTACGTTTTGACAGAACACAGAAATTGTTACCTATTGCATTTTACGCGTTCACCAACGCATTTTGCAATAATATACCAGAGAGCTCATCAACCTCGAACGTAAGCAAATTTGATTTTTGACATAAGACAACAAGCGGCAGCCTATGCGTTTTTCGTTTTTGGGAAATCCAACATCGTTGCCCATTGCCGAAAGCTTTCTCAAAAAAACCTTGCTATTATGTCGGCATTATTTCTGTAGTCTATATTTCTTGAACTATTATGGGCAAGTTTTATAAACAAAATTCATTGTTTTTGTATCATCTCATCAAATAACTAAATTCTTGTTTTGTTTTTGAAAATAAAAGCGAAAACAAACATTTTAAGTCTTTAGTATTTATTTCTAGTACCTACATATTTCTATTTGCTAAAAATTGCCTGCAAAACACTCGCATAATTAAAACAAATAAAATGATAGAAAATGATCGTAATTGTCAAATTTATTTCTTTTACTATGACAAGAAATAAATGCGTTTCTAAAAATTCGAGAAACCCAGGGATAAATGACAGAAATATTGACAACATAACATATGACTACATTGACATTCTTGCAAATTGCAATTTATCTATTTTTTTTTCAAGTGTAGGCTTGGGGTTCAGCGATGAACAGTTTCGGATATACGGCTATACAATACATTTTGGAAACGATACACCGTTTCGGCTTTCGGCTAATCGGCTTAACGTCCACTACAAATCACAGTTAAGGGACGAAGATATAATTGAACGACAAAAATAAAGACTCAAATCACAGTTTAGCCGAAGAGATACGATTCGTGTTCGTTTATCTTCGTTTAATCTTTGTATATACACTGCATATAGTACTATCATGAAGCATCATTTTTTAGTTCTTAATCAAGTCGCAATGAGGCGTGCTGAAATTGCCAATTGGTGTCAATATAGAATAAGTACAGACAACAAAAGTTTATTAAATACTGGTAAAATATCGGTGAAGGTTCTCGTCTCCACTATTTAGAGTTAGTTCTGAATCAACCAGGAAGATGGCCAGACGAAAAATTACCACCATGAGAGTACTATAGAAAATGTATATACAATGGTGGATTGAATACTGTGGAAAATGGAAAATGGATATGGATATGTGAATGTGCATGGCTAAGGTATCCTATGTATGTTTTACGCTAAGAGCGTCGCGTCGCTGCGAAACCTGATTGTCTTTTTTACTTAGAATACAGAAAGGTAGCCAACGAATTTTCTTTATATACGTATGTTATATGTATATGACATATTACACATTATGTATTGAAAATTAAATATTATAAATTATATATTATATTTTATACATTATATATTATATATTATGTATTATAGATTATGTATTATATATTATAAATTATATATTATAAATTATATATTATATAATATATATTATATCTTATATAATTTATATTATATATTACATAATGTATACTATAATATGTATTATATAGGTACAACATTTATTAATTATATATTATATACAATATAATATACAATATATTACATATTATATATATTATATGTTATAAAAGTATTACGCTTTATATTACTTATATTACATACATATACATATATTTATTATATATATGTGTATATATTTTTATTATTTATTATATTATATATTAAATAGGTATAACATAGTATTTATTATATATAATATACAATAAATTATATATTACAGAGGTATTACATATTATATATATAAATTATATATACATGTATATATTATTTTTATATATTAGCTATACATTATATATTATATATTATATATTATATATTATATATTATATATTCTATATTATAAATTATATATTATACATCATAAATATATAATATATTACGTATTATATAGTGTATGCTATGTCGATTAAACCTGTTGACTATTTTTTGCTTTATTTTTATATACATATTACTAAATGTATAACATAATATACATTTTATGCTATATAAGATACTATGAATTGAATATTATATTATGCATGCCCCAAATTAGCAAACCTATTTTTGTCACAATTTCTCAATTTACAATAATTTCCAATTATTTATTATTAACCGTGAAAGTATCAGCAAGTTTACACGACTTAATAGTTGCATTTAATTTATTATTGCAAGCTTTAAGTTAACGAACATGACTTGCTATGATTTCTGTATTTGAATTTAAACTGCTTATTATTTCTCGTTGAAATTCCTATTTGAAATTGTTTGTCTTGTCACTTGCTTTCGCAATTTTTTGGATTTTGTAATTTTCATGGTCCATGAATGATTTAATAACATCGATTTTGTGTTTTTCAATATTATTTATTAACACTGAGTTATTAATATCAAGTGAAGTTTGGGTTTTACTTGCATTGTTGCATTTGTGAAAATTGTGACTTGTGAAAATTTAATTACTATTAATTTATCCGTGTTTTGTGTGTTAAAGGTAAATATAAGACTTAAAAAAAATGCCGCCAATCACGGGTAACAGCCAGAGGCAAAAAACAAGTTTCATTTGGAACTTTTTTCAACAAATAAACGATACTCTGGCTAAGTGCAATATATGCAAGTCGAAATTATCGTATAAAACATAACTTCAAACCTAAGACGACATATGGAGAAAAAACATCCCACAGTGTCCCTGTCCATGTCCTTTGGTAATTCAAATGAGACAAGAGAGAGCAATGACGGGGGCACGAGGAATGAGGTAAGTTTTTTTTTTAATTATATTATAAATTATATACATATGTAGGTACCTACCTAATAGTTCATTGATCCTATTTTACGTTCTCTTATACATTTTCCACCTTGTGTTAATAAACAATAACATAAAAAACAGACTTCTATATTTAATTTAGAAGAAATTTAAAAATAGTCCTACCACGCAAAACGTATTTATTTAACCATTATCATTGATACATCCTTGAAGTGCTATTTCAGTCCTTTCCCAAATGTTACATTCCATTTTGCAAGACGACAAAGACAAAAGACATTTTACCAACATGACTTACACATCCTTGAGTTGAATTTCAGTCGCTTCCAAAATAATGCAGGCCATTTTGCAAACCAACAAAGATTTACAAAAAATTCCCTTATAGTCACTTCGGCGAAGAAGTTTGAAAAATTTGAATCCTTTAAGTCCTCCCACGCAAAAAGTATTTAGTTTACCAACACCAGTGATACATCCTTGAGTTGCAATTTCAGTCGCTTCTAAAATAATGCAGACCATTTTGCAAACCAACAAAGATTTACAAAAAATTCCCATATAGCCACTTCGGCGAAGAAATTTGAAAAATTCGAATCCTTTAAGTCCTCGAACGCAAAAAGTATTTAGTTTACCAACATCAGGGTCACATCCTTGAGTTGCAATTTCAGTCGCTTCCGAAATAATGCAGGCCATTTTGCAAACCAACAAAGATTTACAAAAAATTCCCTTATAGTCACTTCGGCGAAGAAATTTGAAAAATTCGAATTCTTTAAGTCCTCCCACGCAAAAAGTATTTAGTTTACCAACATCAATGATACATCCTTGAGTTGCAATTTCAGTCCCTTGCAAAATAATGCAGGCCATTTTGCAAACCAACAAAGCTTTACAAGAAATTCCCCTATAGCCACTTCGGCGAAGAAATTTGAAAAATTCGAATCCTTTAAATCCTCGCACGCAAAAAGTATTTAGTTTACTAACATCAGTGATACACCCTTGAGTTGCAATTTCAGTCCCTTGCAAAATAATGCAGGCCATTTTGCAAACCAACAAAGATTTACAAAAAATTCCCTTATAGCCACTTCGGCGAAGAAATTTGAAAAATTCGAATACTTTAAGTCCTCCCACGCAAAAAGTATTTAGTTTACCAACATCAGTGATACATCCTTGAGTTGCAATTTCAGTCCCTTCCAAAATAATGCAGACCATTTTGCTAACCAACAAAGATTTACAAAAAATTCCCTTATAGCAACTTCGGCGAAGAAATTTGAAAAATTCGAATTTTAAAGCAAGTGCCCACTTGCGTGTGTGAAACCACACGTGTGATCGAGTAGTGTTAAGTAACGGTTTCTGTTAATGTAGAACTCATGTGTACAGTAAATTTGTTCTTGTTTTGCAATGAATAGAGTACACTGAAGTATTGCATCCGATAAGAGAAGGTATATGAGTGCACTCATGCAGACCTCTAAATACACACACACACCAAATTTGAAGGCAATAGCTTAAAGCGCGAAACAGATTGAACCAACGACAGCACCAGCACCGTCAACAGCAAACAGCACGCTGACCAGCAAAATAAATTGAAACACATTGCTACCAGCACCAGCATCGTCTTCTTACTTCTGTTTGACACTTTGTGTCATAAAAAAGTATACGAAGTTTTCTTTTGCCCCTGAATTTCACTTGCTCAAAGTTGGTAGCAATGGAACAGCAAAAGCAAATTTAGGACTTTGGTCTAACGACGCTGGTGACGTTGCAGGTTCTGGTTCAATCTGTTTCACGCATAACCCATTTAAGGTACAGGTCGGCAGACTGACAGACATTTTTTATCGATCACTTTTTCAGTTTTTTAATTGTTATATCATTTTTTGTTCATATTCACGAATCCTAAACTTGCCTTAAAGTACCAATAATCGCAAATAAAAATTTATATTTTATTAATTTTGAAGAATAGGTCTTCAATAATATGAACAAAAAATAATATAAACTTTTGAACATTTTATGGTTTGAAAAAATTATTAATGAACGTACTTCTAAATACTCTGCCTGTCGCCATGTTTTGAAATTCATCGTTGAGGTTTTCCTATGGCACTGATGCCTGAGCTTTTCAAACTCTTTAAGGAAGGTTAAAGGTTGTGAAGAACGGCCGCAGCAACAATCTCGTTCTTACCTGTATCTAAGTCCACTCTTAGCCGATCTAGGAGTTATCTAAATTTTGACTTCAACTGTCGATTGAGGCATTCAATACGACTCCTTGTGGAAGTTAGGCTGTTATTGTACCTTTCTTCTTTTTGATTGCTTGGATTTCTTAGTGGTGTGAGCAAAATGTTGGAGCATGGATATCTGCAATCACCAAGCTAGACACCCTGGTGAACATTTAAACTAGCCTCTAGTTTGTTTTTCAGGACACAATTGTTCCATATGATGGAATCATGACACGATACGGTATCTTGCAACGATATTTATAATCTTGCAGTTAGAATCGCATACAATTTGTACTTTAAGCGAATAATAACCTTACAAAATAGGTAAAAAGTTGCATATTTTGCATCAAATTATTTTTTTTAAATAATTGTAAGTATGTATTACCTTTTCTATTTGTATAATGGCCAGCCATAACGGGCTCTACTATCCTAGTTGGTCGCTTAATTTGCACATGGGTGCAGGCCATTACTCCTATTACGTTTGGGAACCTGGCTATCCTATAAAATTGAAGTTTATTGTGATTGAACTGCGCAGGGGAAAGAGGAAATTTTATAAAACATTACCCTCATTTAATAAAATTTCCTCTTTCCCCTGCGCAGTTCAATCGCAATAAAGTTCAATTGCCGCAATGCGTTTTGCAATGTTTTTTTTAATTATTTTTCAAATTGTAGATTGCACTATTCTACGAACTGCTCCTAGGATGTATTGCATATTTAGTTTTTTTCTTTCTGTTGTTAGTCGAAATAACTTACCAACATCGATTTGGTGAACATTTCTTCCAAAAAAGTGCAATGTCACTAGGACTTGTAGTTCGGCGGATACAGGAGCCCCACGATTAGTCACAGGCTCTCGTATGCCAAGATTTTCCACTAAGAACTTAACTGTTGTTTTGTGGAATCGGTACCTGGAGTAAAACTCTAAGTCGTCCAGGTTTTCAAACGGATTTGCTCGAGTTTAAAACGTTTTTGGCTTTCGACAAAATTCAAAATCTTCAAATATGTCACTGGATAAAGTATACATCAAAAAGATAATAAGGACTTTTCCTGCTATTAAAGTTAGACGAGCCTAAGGGTAAAGTATACATTAAGTGGATTAAAATTAATAAAAAGTCGACTTCCGTATTAAAATTACCTAGTGTTGCCATAAGTTTAGTTACAAATATAAAACGCTTTAAAAATAAAACAAACAAACATATTGCATTCAAAATTATTTCATTTACTAGACCACAATATTGATTATTGAAACAAATTTGATTCACTCGAAATGATCGCCTTTTGCTTTAACACAAGCTTTCAAACGGTGTGGCGATTGGGCTATTGTGGCACGTACGGTTTCAATCGAGATCATGGACGCTGCTCTGTTTAATGCTGTTCTAAGGCTTTTCAAATTGCTGTGGGAAGTCTTGCAGGCCATGTTCTTCAATTCTAACAAACACAGACTATAATCAATGGTTTCAGATTTGGGCTCACTGAAGTCCAATCTGCTGCTGCTATAAAGCCAGGAATATTGAGTATTGTTCAAACTCTTTTTCATGGCCATTTTCCGCGTGCCAATGTCGCTTGCATTTTTCCAGCCTAATTCTTTTAGTTGAGGAGTTAGAAGATAACCTGTGGACCGACGATAGGCTTTCATGTGCAGATCATCCCGAATCAGCCTAGACATCGATCTGGTTGATATATCCTATTCCTTGGACATGATCTTCTGCTTCCTAAGGGGATTCTTCCGAATTCGTTCACGCATTGCCTTTACTATCTTTTACACTTTTTGGCTTGTCCTCTACTACAGACAATTCGTCGAAGCGACTAATAGCCCGATAAACGAATATTCTCGATATACCGAGTAGTTTTTGCAAGCTCAAAAATTTGGCCAGCACTCTTTCTGTACCTATGCAACGCGCGACGCGACTCTCTTTAACGACCCACTCCATGTTACAAGTCAGCAAACTCAAACCAAACTGACTAGTATTCTTCCTTATCAGTGCATGTGTTCTGAAAAAAAGTTAACGGTTCTATTCCCGCAAGAAACTTTAAAGGATAAGCGCTGGAAATTGTGTAACAGAACTTCTGGCAGAACTAGGTATTGTTAAGAGTCGACTCTAATATTAAAAAGGATTTAGAGTTTGTTAACAAAATGCGCTCCCTCTGATAGGAACATATTCCTATTTAATAATTATTTTCCAATAAGCTAAACTACTCGAAACTTAAGCTTGGAATTCGACTCACTCAACACAATAAATTAATGCATGTACATACATATGTACATTAAGCTTTTTCTGTTGCGATAAGAACAACTGAGTTAAAAGAGTTTATTAAATCAGCAATAGCAACCCAGATTGTTTTAATTCAAAAAATTATTCAAGCTGTCGCGGGCTTGACAGTGAATCTAAAATTTGTGTACGTCAACCAGAATAAAAATTCTTTTTCGAAACCGTGTATGTATTTTCTTAATAGTTCAACAATTACCATAAAACTTAAAAACTTTTTTTCTTTTTTATTTTTAGAGTGCTCCATGGTTTACGTTTTGAATACCAATCGTTTTTGTGAAAACTTTGCCCGTTCGGATTTGCATACAAATACATAGATACATATGAACATACATATGTATACATATATGCATATGCATACGTTCATTTGTGCATGTACATACAAATAATAAAACCTTTGGTTAAATTAGGTTTAATTATATATCAACTACAGCTGAACGTTGGAAAGCGGGATGGCAGTGCCAGGTAAATACTTATGAACAATTAATTAAATTAACTAAGAGAAATTCGTTACTATATCTTAAGGTATGTACATATAAGATTTAAAATGGCAAGGCCATATTTTTCAAAAAAACTAAAATATCTTTCATTAATGTATTAGGTACATATTTAAAATAGAGACTACATTAAAAAAAAAAATAATTTTTTGTCAGTTTAAACGGCCGAATTTGATATAAGCACTATAAGGAAAACTGGGGCACATTATACATTTAACTTTTAAAAGTGTGTGTTTCCGAAAATTGTAGATGAATTTCAATGCTTTTTATTAATATGATGCATTGACTATTCTAGATAAGACTCACAGATACATTTTACTTTTATAACAACTTCATCATTTTTTTAAATATTGTTTAAAAAAAGAAGTCATTTTGTCAAAACTGCCCTGGGATGGGGAACATTTGACAATTGCAGTTTTAACTCATAATGGTATGCATACTAAGTATCAGTTGGTCCATTCTGCCTGTTGTTTGAATGGAAATGAAAGTCAAACATTTTTTTAACGATTTATTTTAACAATATAAAGAAACAAATCAATAAATCCGTTTTCTTTAAAAAAAAGAACATAAATATTACTTCATTTAAAAAACTATCAGTCCATAAAGTCTTAAAGAATAATATTTAGGAACATTTTTAAATATCTTATTTAATATAGAGTTTACCGAAATCAACGTCAAATACATATTTTTGACGACAGCGAGAAGTTGAGACTGAATTTGTGGGTTGGGGCAGCTTGAATTTTATTTCACTCCTTAACGTCAAAGGAATATCTTTAACGGCTAGTTTAGCCAACCTACCAATGATGCTTTTCGTAGATAGTTAACAGCGTAAGTAGAATCACTGTGGACTTCTGAAATTTCCCCCGCATAATAAAATGGCTTCTTAGAATGTTCACCAAATTTCACAAGACCATAAAGTCCGACTTTCAATCTCTCGTCTGTTAGCTTATTTTCAAAAAGCTCTGTTCTTTCCATTTCTAAATTTTCTTCGTCATAAATAAAACCGTTAGATTTATCCGATTCGGCATAGGAAACGCTTTTATCGCTTTCATCCGACGAGTCTAATTCAAGTCGCCGCGCTTTGTTCAAAATTTTTTTGTCGGCTTTTTCTCACCTTTGTCTAAAAGTTTAAGCGTTGGCTTAGTGGTTTTCGCATTTTTCTTATCTTCATGTGAGTTACCGGGACGAAACGCCAATTTTTGGTGGACTTAAAGGCCGTAAAAACCTATTTTGAATCAATAATTCCACAAAGTCCAAAATTAGTGCTGAGTCTTCTACTTACTTGTTTTTTTAATATTATTTTCTTACAACGTAGTATATAGAGTCAATTCATTAACTTAGTCCGGCCCTGACTTAAACCTCTTTTTTTCCAACTTAATGATTACAAATTTAATCTTGTTGGATATAGTTCACATTAAGTTTTTCGCAAAAACTTTATATATGTTGAACTGAACAAATCGAACGTTGCGTCTTGACAAAGGTACTCACTGTCAACTGATGATTCCAAGTGAGTTACCGGGACGAAACGCCAATTTTTGGTGGACTTAAAGGTCGTTAAAAGCGATTTTGAATCATAAAAAAAGGAATCTCCACTATTTGAGAAACCAGGTAAAATTATTTTTAATAGTGATATATATTTTATTAATAATCGTAAAATATTTATTATCTTTTTTTTAAAAAAAGTGGATCCCACGGCTTCTAAAGGGTTTCCGAATAAGGTCTTGACAACTTTTTTTTAAATAAAACGCAAAGCGTTTGCAGCGGTCGATTCTTGGACCCAATTTTTGATGACTCGGCCACACATTTTTGCCGAAACGGCCGCTATTTCGCGTTCAATCTTGACTCTGAGCTCTTCCAACGTCGTCAGCATGCATAAACCAATGACTTAACGTAGCCCCAAAGAAAATAGTCTTTACTCTCGAGGCGTTAAATCGCAAGAACGAGGCGGCCATTTTGAGACTGACCCATTTCTTGAGATAACACGCTCATCAAACTTACTCTTCAATAAATCGATTGTTAGGTGTGCTGTGTGGTTTGTGGCACCATCCTGTTGAAACCACATGTCGTCTAAGTCCATTTCTTCCAATTCGGGCCAAAAATAATCGGTAACCAATAACGCCGCCGGCATGCATACTGCAACAAACAGTTAATTTTTGTGGATGAAGTGGTGATTCATGAAGCAAATGTGGATTTTCACCCGACCAATAACGCATATTTTGCTTATTGACGAACCCATTGAGCCAAAAAGGAGCTTCGTCACTGAAGATGATTTGCGATGAAATTCAACAATTCAACGCTCTTAAAGTTGCGGTCACCGAATCCGAATTTCGGTAGAAAATTTTTATATTTTGCAGACGTTGCTCGCTCGTGTAATTTACTATGATGAAAATGTTGAGTTTACTGAATAAATTGACAATGATAGTTCGATGAAACGGTGAAACGGTGCGTTCACAAATTAAATTCAAAGTTGTCAAGTCCCTATTGGAAAACTCGATATTATACATTCTTCCTCACTACTTTTCAAACGACATAAATCTCTAAATTGCTGAGCATCTTTAATTTGAAGCTTACTTGGCACTTTTAAGAGTAGACCCCGGAAAGATTTGATGTCGACGGACTTTTTTTTAGGAAAACAAAATGTTTCTCTGACTACTTCCAACGGATAACTAGGCAGAAGAAAATATCAAGTGCACACAGTTTATGAAAGTACTTTCAGGAAATAAACTCTCCAAATTCATCCGAGAGTTCGCGATATTAAAATGTTAAAAATATTACTCTCAAATGGACAGCCACCAGAGTAACTCTCGAGATCTTATATCAATATCAACGGAATCTGAAAGGTTAGATTTAATATTTAATTACGTCAACAGATGTTGTGTTTTTTCAAAAAAATCCTCAAAAAAATATATAAATTTCAACATTTTTATTTTATTAATTACAGTCAGATTTAAGAATAGTTTTTATATCGGGCCAATTTAACGGGTCATTGTTATTTATTAATACAATATTCGCGCGATCTTTTATTTGTTGCCTTATTGTTAAGTTTAAAAAGCCTTTCGACATTTCCCGTATAATCGCTGATGTTCTTAACTAAATCCAGTAAATTTAGATTCGCCATACCTGATGCATTTTCAGTTTGCTTGTAACTGTTAAATGTTTTGATGAGTTTCTTCTTTTTTTTTGAAATCTAATACACACGTTTAGAGTTTGTTTTGACGACTTATTATAAATAAATTAATTTACTGGTGCGACAGCTCCTTAAGGAGCCAAGGCCTAGTGACTTATACTCTCAACTATTCCTGTGTGTGTGTTGTTAACCTGCAAGACTTATTACACACTGTTTTTTCTTCTTTTTAGTTTTAAATTTAAGGAACAGTTTTAACTATTAATAGAAATTTAAATTAATTTTCAGTTTTTTTTTGTTTTTTTTTTATTGTAATAAATCTTTTTTTTTTCGACTGCGCCAGTTACATTAGTATATCACTATTCACCTTAAAAATGAAAAACGTCTGCTTTTCATTTATTATTTAATTTTAATATTGTTCAAATTTGTTTTGAATTTTTAACAATTTTCCAAAGCTTAATTTAATGTAAAAATGTTAACACTTCGGTTCCTCATCATAGAGAAAAGAGAGCGCAAATGTCACCAACACAAAACCACCATTTCAGATCATGTGAATTGGTTCATACCCGCTACTTATTTGGAGCTTCAACTTTGTTAAATTTTTCACAGACTTGATGTTTCACAGTTCTGGCTGCAAAAGTGCAAACAATTATGCAAGCTTCTAACTAGACCATTCCATAAAAAATTGTTCTTTCGAGTTTCAAATAACCTCCAAAGGAATGCTTTATAACCAGCATGAAGTATTGAGAACCAGTGGCAACATTGCCAAAATGCCATCAGGAAAGCCGCTTTGAAGTGCTGCGTTTTACACGGCCACCACAACGAAAACCTTGATTTGAATGTCGGCAAGAACACGCAACTAAACAAGAAGCATACAAGGCGGTGCTGCAGAGAAGGACCAGAACTGCCTGTGCGCTCTACGAGTCGAAAAAGAGCTTATCAGAAAGAAAAAAAGGATCATGAGAAGCGTGCTACAAAATGGAGAGCTGTTATTGAAGGAATGAAGTTCGAAAGTTTTACCAAAAGGTAAAAAGAAACTGTCAAAACTACAGAGCTCCAACTGAAGCTTGCAAAGACGATCAACGGAACATCGTAGTGAAATCGCAGTCGATGCTGAAAATATGGAAAAACCATTTCTGCAGAATCTATGACGGCAATGAAGAAACGAATTCCGCTGTCAGGCAGAATGGTCCATTTTATCTGGGTGAATTAGACCAACAATTCCGCCCACCACATCTGGATGAAATAAAGCTAGCTATATCTAAGCTCAAGAGCCGGAGCCGATGGCCTAGCTACCGAGCTCTTATAAGTATGCACCAACTCATAAGCAAGATATGGTTAGAAGAGAGCATGCCCATATGGAATGGAATCTCAGCATAATTTGCCCGATCCTTAAAAAAACGAGACCCTCTGAACTGCACCAACTACAGGGGTAAAAGTCTCCTCAACATCGCCTACAAGATCTTTTCTGCCGAACGCCTAATGCCATTCGTCAACAACGTGGTGGGTTTTTGGCCAGGAAAATCCACTATCGACCAAATATTCACATTACGGCAGATCTTGGAAAAAACCCCAAGAACTTTAAATTGATACCCGCCACCTTTTCATCGATTTCTCAAGCCGCGTACGACAGCATTTATAGAGACGAGTTTTATAGAGAAATATGCATTTTTAACATCCCTGCCAAACTCGTCCCCCTGTGTAAAATGACGATGGAAAACGCACGCTGTTCCGTCAAGGTCGGTAAAGACCTCGCCGACACCTTTGAAGTCAAAAAAAAATTTAGACAAGGCGATGGGCTGTCATGCGACTTTTTCAACATCATACTTGAAAGAATAGTGCAGAACTCTCACACCAACGCCAGAGGCACGATCTTTCAAAAGTCCGTTAAATTACCCGCATACGCTGACGATATTGAAATAATCGGAAGAAAGCAGCGTGATGTCAGTAGCGCTTTTGTGAGTATTGGGACGAAAGCGGAGAAGATGGGTTTAGCAGTCAATGAGGGCAAAACCAAGTATATGCTGTTATCAAGAAGAGACACTCAACATCGGCGTATTGAACAAAACATCACCATAGACTTTGAGGTAGTTAAGGACTTTGTCTACCTTTGCTCCGCTATTAATTTATAAAACAACACCAGCGCTGAAATCTAACGAAGAATAATTCTTGCCAGTCGCTGCTTCTTCGGGGTTAGAAGGCAATTGAGTAGCAAAGCCCTCTCTCAGGCAACTAAACTGTCACTTTATAAGACCCTCATCATACCAGTCCTGGTCTATGGTGCAGACGCATGGATGCTGCCAAAAGCGGATGTGGACGCTTTAGGTATGTATTAACGGAGAGTGGAGAAGAAGATACAATGAAGAACTGTTCCGGCTGTACAGCAACACAACCTAGCCATCTTCGATTCCACCCCAGAGCAGTAGAGGAAGACCGAGACTCAGTTGGCGCACACAAGTGGAAAAGGACCTCTACCGACTCCACGTGCGAAACTGGAGACTGGTAGCTAGAGGCTTAGCCTGCTGGAGAAGCTTGTTGCTTGAGGCCTAGGTCCACTCCGGACTGTAGCGTCACCTAGGTAAGGTAGGGTATACATATGTTTCTATACATATTTGCTTGCTTGCGAGCAAAATCAAATATCCAGCAGAATTTGTGGATAAAGATAATAAATGCTTCCCGTTCACTCTTGTCAAGCCCAGAGGGTGATCTTTGTAGAGATATTGACAAAAAATAGTTTTGCCTGATATACATTTTCATACCAGCAACAAATTTGAAAGGCTTAACCGATTTTGAAAACATTTTGTGTGTATATTAACACTGTTACATTTGTGGTTTTTAGGTATAATTGGAACCAATATGCGGCGTTTAGGTGAGCATTGCGAAAAACATCTTTGGTAAACTCGAGCAACGCTGGGTGGTTCACCTAGTTTTTTTTATAAAATGAATAAATACCTATAAAATACAATACAAAAATACGATTTTTGTACATCTTATTTTTGTTATTAAATTCATAAAAATATAATTTAAAAAAAACTGAAGTAAACTAACTTAATTCTAAACATTTTTTATTTTGAATTTGAACTTTTTAAAATGATACGTGGTAGGTAATATTAAATTTTATTTATCTTTTAGATAAACCTATTTCTGATCCTGTCTTTGACTCAATTGGCGATGCTGGAAAATGGCAAATATTAATTTTGCTGCTTATCTCCCTTTCCAAATTTCCCGTTGGTTGGCACCAACTTTCTACCGTTTTTCTAGCTCCACATGTAGAATCTCATTGTGGAGATCCTAGCAATATCACAGACAAATGCTCTCCAAATTGCAAAGAAGTCATCTTTGACAGGACTACTTTCGAACAAACAATTACCATGGAGTGGTACCTGATTTGCGACAAAAAACATTATGCTAATATTGCACAAACAATTTTCATGTTTGGTATTCTGGTGGGAAACGTCAGTTTTGGCATTTGGGCCGATAAGTAATTATTAAAATTGATGCGTTGTTATTTTAAAAGTCTTTAACATTTCTCTTTTCAGGCATGGACGACGCATTCCGTTCCTGTGTTCTGTTACGTTTCAATTAGTTTTCGGTGTCCTCGCTGCATTTTCTCCATGGTTTTGGGTTTTTGTGTTGCTACGATTTCTTTGTGCCGTGGCAGTTGGAGGTAGCATGATGACTAGGTTGGCGTGAGATTATAATTTCTTATTATGTTCAGTATTATTACGATTCGTTTCCAGCTTTTGCTTACTCATGGAGATCATTGGTCCAAGCCGCCGCGAGCTTCTGATGGGAATTGTTTATCAACTCCCCTTTAACCTAGGCCACTTGTTACTTCCAGCTTTTGCGTTTTTTATTCGGGATTTTAGGTGGTTTCAGTTCTCACTATCTATTTGTTCGGTACCATTTCTGTCTTATTTCTGTCTTGTTCCGGAATCCCCTCGTTGGCTCATGACGGCCGGTAGGATTGACGAATCAGTTCAAATTCTTGAAAGGGCCGCAGTTGTGAATAAGAGACCGAAGGAAAATGTTAGACCCAATGTTGAGGAAGCAGCTCAAGCACGATTGGCAAAGCAAGAGGTGAAAAAAGGAAACGTCTTTGATTTGCTGAGGACTCCGAACCTCAGGCGAAACACGTTGTGTATATTTTTTAACTGGTTCACCGTGGGCTTTAATTACTTTGGAATATCTCAATATGTTGGAAATCTGAGTGGAAATATTTTCCTTAACGTAGCTGTAACTGCATTATTTGGAATTCCCGCAGTCATCATGTCAGCTCCGGCATGTAAATATCTGGGACGAAAGCCAGCCTTGGCTGCTGCAAATGCTGTGGTAAGCATATGTATGTTGACTTTTATTTTGGTTCCCGCCCAACAATCGAAATTGCAACTGGCACTTGCATCACTAGCTGTCTTCGGAGCCGCTTTGTCATTTCCTACTGTTTACCTCTATGGTGGTGAGGTATTTCCAACAGTTGCACGAAACTCTGGCATGGGAGTTGCATCTATGATAGCTCGTATTGGGGCTATGTCAGCTGCACATGCTCCAAGTTTTGAAATTTATGGAAAATGGATGCCTCCGTTAATATTTGCAATTCTCGCCTTGATAGCAATGCTTTTGACCTTGTTGCTTCCAGAAACTAAAGGTCAACCATTACCAGAAACTATTGAGGATGCTGAGAGTTATGGAAAAAGAGTGAATTGAAATGCGAGGCATAATGTGATACGTGATATCAGAAATGAGTCTATTATTAAATTTTGTGTATTTTGTATTTTTAATAAATTGTTAAATATATTAAATAATATATATGTATTAATCTGACTGAGCTTTGAATACAAAATTGAAAAAAATGCACATAATTAGAGGACAAGCGTTTGAAAAAAATCGAATAAAATAAAAATGGGCACTTACTCTTCCGAATAACATTGGAAGGATATATGTTTGAAAGAAACAAGTAACTTTTACCTCGAAAAAAATCCACGATCTGAACTTATAAGAAGTGGCAAAAGCACAACAGTTAACGGTTGGTCCAATCGTTTTCAAATTTGGAACTTAAGGTTATTTTGACATTCTATAGAGGATTTTTTTCTTTTTTTTTAGCTGAACAATTAACGGTACCTGTCATATAACCGTTATGTAAAACTTATTTTTCTCGAAAACGGCTCCTAGAACTTTTATATACAAAAATCAGTGTCCTGCTGTAGGTAAGTATTATATTTTTGTGCAAAAAAAATAATATTGTGGCCTAAAAACGGTGCCTCCCATAGGACCGGTTTTTATTCTTCGACTTTCTCGAAAACTGGTGATCCGATTACTATCAAAATTAATAATTAAGAAGATGTAGTAGCCTAAGTAATTTTGCATACATTTTGTTTTCAAAAACCTTTTTTTTTGTATTTTTAATAACTTTTTTATTTTATTTTTTAATCAATGTTTTGAAAACGAGTAGGGGATTTTTTTAATTTTTTTTTTTAAATGTATGCTATTTTTGTGCTTAAGCTTGTATTCTTGAATAATTTTTTTTTTAATTTTTTTAATAAAGTTGTAAAAAAACGTTTTATTAAAAACCGGTCCTACGATTTAAAGAAAAAATCACACTTTTTTACATTTCTTAAAGAAATAAAATGGCGTTTAAATTATTTTGCTCAATACAATACAATACAATTCAGACACCATACTGAACACCACTAAATAAATACAATATATGGCCAAATACCAAAGTAAGGAACAT
The DNA here is from genome assembly GCA_963971375.1 of Platycheirus rosarum. Classification (NCBI taxonomy): domain Eukaryota; kingdom Metazoa; phylum Arthropoda; class Insecta; order Diptera; family Syrphidae; genus Platycheirus; species Platycheirus rosarum. The sequence continues at coordinate 11,217,869 of OZ020509.1, read as the reverse complement.
TTTGAAAATTTTGGGAAATATAGGATTTTGTTGGACATTTTAGGATATTTTCAGCGGGTGATCCAATATAGTTTGGAACCGACAGGTGGCGCTGGGGGGAGATATAGAGATAGATATATGTAGATAAAATTGACCGATTTCGAAGACGTTTTTAGTGTCTTTGGGCATGAATACCTGGTTATAGTTTTAGTTGGACACCAAGTTTTTTTAACCTAATTTTCTTGGTTTAAATAATCTATTTTTTTTAAATCAATAATTGAAAGCAGGCCGAAAGGCATTAGTTTAAGATAAATATTAAATAATTTAGAGCGCCTGCATAGGGCCAGTAAGTTAGTTAAGCAAATAGTTAAGCTAGTTTTTTTAAAGATTTTTGTCTAGCAATTAGTTAGTTATAAGCTGAATTAAAATAAAAATTAATTAAACAAACTAAATAAAAAATAAATGAAAAATAGTTTTAGTTAGGCCAGGTAGAATATGCTGTTGTTCAGAATACAGATGTCTGTCACAATCAACATATTTATATAAAAAATTGACGTGAGTTCCGATGCTCTTCAAGGCGGGCTGACAGATTTGATGACATGCGATGCGATGCAACCTTGAATACCAATTAAAAAAGAAGTTCGAATTATTTAGGAATTTTATGTATTCAATCTTATTTCTTGTTAATTGATGGGTAGGTAGTAAACTGATTTTTTCGAAAACTAATTCCGTTTAATCTTGGTCTTGATGATATTTGAAATAATTTTTCAGGTAAGCAAATATCAAATAAACTTAGATTACATTATTCGAACTCTTCATTTTCAAAATATCCACGTTCATCAACTGTGTCTCTATAATATACATATATACATAATATCCCAGGAAAATCCAAATGAGAGAAATTCTTTGAAAATGTAATTGAAATTGCACCTTTAAAGGGATGCCTTCTTTGTGTACAATATAAAAGGTAGGGAAAAAATATCCAAAGAAATTTAAATGCGATTATGATTTTCCTAATGGATTTCGTCAACAACACTATTGTATTCCACTCAAATGGATACACAAGGAATACTTTTATACCTATCCTCTTTTTACCTATCTATTTGTATATCTCATGAATTCAGGAAAAATGTAACGTTACGATGAGCTACAAATTCATACAATTTAACTTAAATCTTTAGACTTTCTGAGATTTCATTTTGAATTCACAATGCGCATTTGTATAGTATCTGTACGGGGACCATATTTTTAAATTCCAAATAATGAAAAAAAAAATAAACCAAGTTTATCTTAAAAATAGCCCAATAAAAATATAACAAAAAGATGCAGTCTTAGCTTTAGTTAATGAAAAATTAATATTACAAACGGAACTCTTAATATATGTTTACCTATGTTAAGGCAACATAACTAAATAAACAAAATTCATTCCTTAATTACATAAATGTAAGAATAAAATAAACTAAATAAGTGTCCTTATTATTTAGAGTCAGGACCTAATGCAGGTAACATTTAACTGTTTACATACAATACATTAAATACTATCCTAAAGTACATATTTGTTTAACTGTATGCAAAAAAATTGCTTTTAGCTGACCTGAGACAAAAACTATCCAAAACTAGGAGGCGATCACACCAAAAATGAAGGGCTTCCTAACAATGAAGAGGAAGATTTGCTTCTTGAATCCGAAGCGGAATCTATCCTCAACAGGGATCAGCACCATAGTAGCAAAGGTGAATATTCAACACACTTAGGCAGTATCAACTGTCTTTACAAAACAATTTGTTGGTGATAACATGAGTTTAGCAGCAACAACAATCTAAATTCCTACAACTAAACCAAATACATTTTTTTGCACTCACAACTTTACTTTTTCGTATAATTAACACGCAAAAGGGACTATTTGTTTCCCTTTTAATGTAACACACTGCACCGGCATTAGGAAGATAGGGAGGGGAGAGATAGGAGGTGTCGATTAACATTGGTTTTGAATGATTGCAAATCAAAATGGCAAGGGAAAATCTCGCCGGGTAAACTATTCCAAATTCGTGTTGTTCGGCTAAAAAAGAATCCCTATATTTCACAGTACGTCCGAAAATAGGCTCAAGGGTGAACTGATGAGCATTCCTTGCGAGACGAATATTACGGGAGAAACTTTTAAGGGGAGGAATGCAGCTGGCTACTTCGAGTGAACATTTTTTATAAAAGAAACGGTAAAATAAGGAAAGACATGAAACATTGCGTCGTTGTTCGAGAGGTGAAATTGTTTCAGCGGCAGTTTTATTTCCTATCAATCTTAAAGCTCGATTTCGTATTTTTTTTTTTTTTTTTTTTATAATTAACGCGCGCACAAGGGATTATGTGTTTCCCTTTTAATGTAGAACACACTGCGCAAGCATTACAATGATAGGGAGGGGAGAGATAGGAGGTGCCGATTAACATTAGTTTTGAATGTTTGCAGATCAAAATGGCAAGGGAAAATCCCGCCGGGTAAACTATTCCAAATTCGTGTCGTTCGGCTAAAAAAAGAATCCTTATATTTCACGGTACGTCCGAAATTGGGTTTAAGGGTGAACTGATGAGCATTCCTTGTATTCTATCAAGCAGGTGAAGCGATGTTTGTGAAGCACGCCCAGAGGTGTGAGTTATACTCCAGTTTTGGGCGTATAAACGCTTTATAACTTGTGGCCAGATCAGAAGGGGAAGAATACTTCTTACACCGATACAGACAACCTAAGCACTTAGCACCATTCTTAGCGATCTCAAATACTTACCGAGTACTGAGAGCTTTTCGGTTTCTTCGATGTAAGTGCCATTTATGGACAATGGCATTGGGGGTATGTTTAGCTTAAGCAACAGAAGACAGCATTGAGTTTTCGAAGCATTAAACTCCACACGATTCCTATTACCTCATTTGACAATGCTGTATAAATCAAAGTTTAATGAGCCTGACATACGGGACCGTTGCAATTGTACGGCCGAAGGCGAAGGACGTTTATCATCGAACGAATATGAAGAGCTGAGTTAAGTGGATTAGAAGTAACAGACAGAAGATCATTTATAAAAATGAGGAAGAGAGTCGGAGACAGAACAGAGCACGGGGGCACACCAGCATTTATTTTGTGGGAATCAGACTTGAATCCGTCCAATACAAGTAGTATTAAACGATCCAGAAGATAGCTTCTAATCCAACGAACAAGAGTATCATCGATCCCAAAAGCACGCATTTTCGATAAGAGAGCTTCATGCCAAACTCTATCAAATGCCTTGGAGATATCAAGTGCAATAATCTTACTTTCACCAAAGCGATGTAAAGATTTGTTCCACTGTTCGGTGAGATATGCCAACAGATCACCAGTAGAACGGTTGCTGCGGAAGCCATACTGACGGTCATGGAGCAGCTTTCGATCTTCAAGATATTCCTTAATGGACGGTTAATCAGCATTTCCATGACCTTAAAAAGAAGGGATGTTAGTGCTATGGGTCGGTTGTAGGAGGGGGAGGATGGGTCACCTTTCTTAGGGACAGGCTGGACAAATGCTGTTTTCCATCTTCTAGGAAAGATTCCAAAAGAGTAGGAGTGATGGAATAGTTTACGCAGTGGCTTTGCCAGTGTGGAAGAACACCTGTTCAGTAGAATTGGAGGTAAACCATCCGGGCCAGCTGATTTGTGTATATCGAGATCTTTGAGAACTCTTGCTACTGTACGAGTGCGGAAATAAATATGTCCCAATACAGTACAATAGGGAAAACGTTGTTGTGAGGCAGCGTGCAGCTGGCAGCGAAATGAAATACAAGCAAGTTTGCCTTCTCTGAAGAGAGACTTTGCCAGTGTGGAAGAACACCTGTTCAGGAGAATTGGGGGTAAACCATCTGGGCCAGCTGATTTGTGTATATCGAGATCTTGGAGAACTCGTGCTACTGTAGGAGTGCGGAAATAAATATATCCCATGAAAAATTTACATTCTCAAACGTTGCTGTGAGGCAGCGTGGAGCTGGCAGCGAAATGAGCTGCAAGCAAGTTTGCCTTCTCTGAAGAGTAGACAATAGGTTTGTCATTAGCGATGAGCGTTGGAACCGAAGATGTTGAGGAGTTTTTAATATTTTTCACAAATGACCAAAAAATATTACTGCCTTTGGGACATTGCAGAATTTTTATTATTATTATTATATTATTATTTTATTTTTGGTCAATGACGGAGTTGCAGGAGTTCCTTGCTTGTTTGTGCTTTATCCGATTTTCGTCTGTAGGGTTGGCTTTATAAGATCGGAAACTTTCTTCTTTTAGCCTGATAGCTTCTTTACAGTCAGAGCTAAACCAAGATTTTTCTTAAGGTTTAATACTTTTTACTCTGTTAGGAATAAAAGCACGCATCCCAAGAAGAATCACATTCGTCTCAAGTACTTTTTTTCATCTTCTTACATTATTAGCAAAGCAAAACTTTAGGAAAACTGAAAAAGACTCGCGAGCATTCTTGCCTGTTTCTGGATGCTTCACTGAGGAACAAAAACCACTAATTTGTGAGTACTATGTAAGTGTTCCTATTAAATACAATGAACCGTGTCACTGGCAAATATCACCGACATGATAGTATGTACTTAAACATAGTTTTATTGAATTATATTACCCATTTGAATGCTGATTTCGTGCTCAATACTATATGCATGAATAGATGTGTTCAAAACATTATGTGATGAAATTTAATATAATCAGATTACCCCAGAGGACAGGTCAAAAACAAAAAGTTAAATGGATTAAATGGAGTAAAATGCACAATAAAATTAAACTCAACTCTTACACTAGGCTATCAATATAAACAGAATATGGTGTTGTGTTATATACATACGTACATAATGCCTCCAATCATTCATTTACACCGGCGACATTTGTAAAATAGACATTCAAACTTAATAAAAACATACTTGACGTGGGGGTGCCGGGTTGTGGGATATATAGTAAACGAATGTGACCAATTTAACTCCGAAACCCAAAGACTGGGGTTCCTCAAATTGTAGGTATTTTCCAAACAAGGCTTTTCTATCCACCAACATTATTGGAGAGAATGTTTAATTTTACAAAAACAAAAACTGAATTAAACAAAAGTATATTTTAAGAAAGCGTAGTGTGACCAGGGGCCTGTTTCTCATAACTTACATCAGCTACATTGTATTACACTGACAATGCTGTAACATCTAACATCACGCCAGCAATGTAGAAGACTGGAAATACTAGAAGGATGTATATTTTAATTCTGTTTTTCTAACACAAAAATGTGGCTAATGTAGCACAACAACATTTAAGTATGTCGGATGTAGTTAATGTAGGTAGTGAAGTAAATGAATATACAAAATGTAATATTGTGTGAAATTAGACTGCTTTTATACGCTGCGATATTTTAGCTGCGTTCCTCTTTTAGTTTTTTCTGGCAAATCTAAAGCACTTTTAAACGCAGCGATTTTACTAAAAGTTTGGAAAGAGTCTCCTTTGCTTGTTTAAGTCCGCGACAGCGACCAGCCTTATTTTTCGTTTAAGAAGACAAATTAATTAAGACAATAGGATTGTGAATCAACAAAAGTAAAAGCTATTTTTTAGAGGAAGCTAAAGCTAGCTAGTCATAGCTTTTACTAGCTCCTTAAACTAGACTATTCGAGCTTTAGCTTGGTTTTATGTGAATAAAACAAAGATTTTGCTAAATAGCTAAAGCTGGAAAATTGTAGCTTAGAGTAAGGGCGGCATATATGGGCCACGCGTCTAATATGAGACACCAACCATAAGTTTTTCCCCATACACTCAAATGCAATTGAAGTGCGGATCTCTTGCATTTGTGCTTAAACTCTCAGCTTGTTAGCGTCTTGTTCTTACATCAGTGTAATCTCAGCAGCCAATGAGGACGCATCGACGCGTTGTGCGGAAAAAAGTAAAATTGTGGTCATTATTATTTTTGTTGGTAAATGTTTTTATTTTTTAGGCAGCAAACCATAAGTTTTAAAGAAATTTCTTTTTTAAATATAAAAAGTGAATATTTTCTGTTGATTGCGTAGTAAGACAATTATTCTTAGCATTATCGTTTCCTTTAAAAATAGTTTTATTTTTAAATATTGTTTTTTTTTCTTTTTATGATTTTTTATTTTAACTTTAACTTATGTATAACTTCTAAAATGCTAGGCAGAAATCTTAAAACAAGTTTAAACTATCAACTTAATTAACTTACGGGCTTTACGAGCGCTCTAATTTGTTCTATATTTTAATTTTAATTGCCTTTCGGCCTAAAAATAACTTATATTTATATTAAAATTAACTTGGCTTTAATTTTTGCCCAGAAAAAAATTAAAATGGGTATGTTTATCGATTTTTCTTAACTTATCCTAATCTACTTTAAACTAGCTTAAAGAAAACTTTAAATAACTTAGAATAATTAAAATACTTAAATATAGAACAGCTACAGCAAACTTTTTTTTTAATTTTATATTTTTTGTATTTTTATATATTTTTCTGAGATTTTCTCGTGTTTTTATATTTTTTTTTATTTGTGATTTTTTTTGGTGCCGCCGCAACTGAACTACCTAATTAAAAGATTCCTAGAAAAGTGAAGGTCGGCCATAGCCGATATTTCGTCTATTTGGACTGAAAATATCGGGTTCTAACAGAGCCACCAAAATTGGTGGACCTGATCAATTGCTTCCTTCCGATCCCTGTCAGGCACGACCCTACTGAATCGGAGGCGCTCTGCTTCGCTCCCAGCGACTATGTCTCGGTCGTAAAGGAGCCACCTATCGACTGTTCTGCTGACGACGTGGTAGATCAACGGAACCGCCGATCATTTCTGAATCAACCTTCGACTATCAAGGTATAGGAAAGCCTCGGGCGGGATAAAACCACTCGAACGTGTACTTTCAAAATATTCATCAAGCAGAAATGTGGGCTCCGGATTTGTCATATTAATGCGCAAAGCTTGCTTCCAAAAGTTGACGAATTTCAAGATACCTTCATTGATACTGATGTAGATGTTATTTGTGTAACTGAAACCTTATTGAGGGATGAGTTGAATGATGAGGTTTGTTGTTTTTCATTTTTATAGAGTAAATTGTGTTGGGGGAATTTTATTAATTCAATTTTGCATTTTAGCACAGTTTTGTAAATTAAGTACCTAATTGCTTGCTAAGCAATCACAAATAATTAAATAAATAAATAAAATTAAAATAAATTGTACTTTGTGGGGACTTCCATTGCAACCTTCTAAACCCTAATTTTCTGACACATTATGCGAACCTATAATTTAAAACCCGTTAATACTAGCACACCTCATTATGATTGGTTTTTGGTCTCCAAGTTGTGTTTAAGTATATAAATAAATAAATGAAAAATTAAAAAATCTTTATATTTAGTTTAAAATTTTTTTTATTCACAACTTAATTTTATTTTTGGTTTGCGACGCGTTTCGAAAACTTAGTTTTCATAATCAGGCGCGGATTTAATGTACTGTATTGCCACTTGTTATGGTTTCTTTGTTTTTCTTTGTTTCCATTCTTTCTCTTTGTTTCTTTGTTTATGTATTTGTCTCTCTTCTTCTTATATTGGTTGTGAGTGCCGTACCAAAAAGTGCGTTAGGTTTTAAAACTAGTTTATCGTTAAGCAAATTGTCCTGTTCTGTCTTATTGGATTTGTAAATTTCGTATTTTATACTGTGGCTACTAGTCTCCCTTTTTGGCACAGGTGCATTGGGCTTAGGTTTTTATCAAAGTTTGTGTAATTATGTGTGTTATCAATTAGGTGCAAAGCATAATTTGATTTCGTGTTGGGTCGAGGCAGATGTTCTTTAAATCTTTCAATGAAAGTTCTTCCCATTTGTCCTATATAAAACTTATCACAGTCGGCACATTTTATTTTGTAGACACCACTGCATATTTTGTGTCGATTTTTCTTTTTTGTTGTGTTTTACCACATAAAATAAAAAACGAATTAAATAAATTTAACATAAATATATCCTTTCAAACAAACAATAGCATTCAAAGAGCAACATGTCCTGTCAATAATTTGGCAGGTTGCAACACTCAGCGCTGAAAACTTTTTCATTTATTGATCAAAGTTATCGACCCTGGTTTTGTTTGTCAAAGGCTATTGGGCTTAATGATATTCACACATAAATATGAGGTTCCTTTTTTGATTTTGCTTGAATTTTCAAAGACTTTTGATATTGTCAACCATGCTAATTTATGTAGAAAGCTTATGCAAAATATTAATTTTTCTTCTAGTAATACAAAATTAATTTCTTCTTATTTAACTAACTGGCAAGCTGTGCCAATTGGTGACAGTCTGCCTAATTTGTTGCCTAATATAACTGGGTTGCCTCAGAGTTCTATTCTTAGACCCCTTTTGTTTTCAATGTATTTAAATGGCCTTCCATCTTCGCTTGTGTATTGTTGACTGATGACGTTCAGATGTATTTCAGTTGCCCACTTGGCCTAATTGAGCATGGAGCATTCTGTGTAAATGAAGATTTAGATAAGTTTAAATTTGGTATGGATCAAATATCCTTAATTTAAACACTAAAATATTTAAATGCCTTGTCATATCTCGAAATTATTAACATCTGACTTATGTATATTGCACCGATTGTTTTGAACAATGCTCCAATTGAATATGTTGTAACAGCCAAAAATCTAAGAGTTATTTTCAACCGCTTTTTGACATGGGGTAATCACATCAATAGACTTGTTGGCAAGGAATATATCGTACCTCGTATTTTATGGGTAACACAAGCTTTTATATCCATAAAAAACTCGTTTGCTCCTTACTAAAACTTTAGTTATTCCCATCTTGACAATGGTTGTAATATTAACTGTAATTGTAATTACACAAGCAAGCGAAAACTCAATGTCGCATATAATTTGTTGGTTATGTATATGTCCGCTATTTCATAGTGCAGCGTGAGGCATGCATCATATAAGTGCGAAAAAGAAAGAAGACAACTAATTTCCCTGTGAGTTGTGTGCCGAATTTCAATGCCTCTATTCGGCGTTTTTTCATTCCTCTGTTTATTTTTTTACAAAATCCCTTTATTATGTTTCATTGTTTATAAAAACTACACGAATATTTGTATAGTGTTTCTAAGGAAACAAAACAAAACAAACCAGGAAACTAAACCTTTTAAATTTGAGTCATGACTCAAAAGACATTGTGAAATTATACTTGCATCATCGAATGAAAAAATTAAAACGTAATTTAAAAAAGAGACATGTCTAACTGTGAAATACCGGACTATGAGCTACGTACACAGTACACATAACAAAGGTAATATATTGCGCAGGTTGTCAAAATCGGATCTGTCATTTTGTATTAAAAATGGTGATTGTTGAGGCCTACATAAAAAAAAAAATTATGAACAAAACTGCACACCTCACGTTTGTTTTATATTTTTCTTATTTTCTTGTTTATTAAAATTTTTTTATAAATTAATTACCACAAACACTTTTAAAGATAGCCACGAAAACTATTTTTCAAAACAAATAAACAAGCCAAGGGCCTCTGGCAGCCGCCATTTGCGCAGAAGAATCAAAAAAAAAAAAAAAACTCTAATGATAAATATTACCTTATGTCGAATTCGTTTTTAAAAAAGATCGACCTTTTTTGATCTGAGACATTGTATATACACTGCCTATAGTACTATCATTTTTACTTGCGATTATAGGGACTATAAGGTAAGTTTAGGATTGGTGAATATAAAAAAATTGAGATAACAATGAAACATGACATTACGATCATAGAGAAGTCTAAAAAAGTGATCGAGAAAAAATGTCTGTCTGTCTGTCTGTCAGTATGTATAACGAGCTGCAGCCTAAACGGCTTAAGCGATTATCTTCAAACTTGGTGTGTGTGATTATTTTGGCATTCCCCAGAGGGAAAATTGAAATTTATTATAATATTACGGCCTTTTTAATTTTGGATTTTCTCGGTAACGGCTCTTTGGATTTCTGTCAAATTTTATATTTAAGAAGACCTAGGTAACTCTATTAATTCTGCATATCAATTTTTTAAAAACTTTTTTTTCTAATAAAAATTCATTTTTTTTTTTTGAAAAATCAATATTTTTAAAAACTAATCAAAATGAATAATTTTAAATTTTATAATCACATGTTTATTAATAAACTCTAAAAACTGCATACCAAAATTTAAACAAACATTTTTTTTCAAAAAACTAAAAATAAAAACAGGATTTTATCAAAACCGGTCCTACAATTTTCGAAATGATTTTTTCATAAATTCTTTGTTATTTAAGACGTGTGATGGCATACTTCATTTTTACTAAAAACAGTTAAATATTGTGGTTTTTATAATTTTTGTAACTTCAAACTGTGTTATTTTTAACGTAAATGTTACTTGTTTCTGTGAAAGATCTTGCTTTCCAATGTAATCAGACACATAAGAGCAAGTACGTGCGACCCAGTCGTGTCCATTTTTTAGTTCTGAATCAAGTTGGAATGAGGCGTGCTGAAATAACCAATTGGTGTGAATATAGAATAAGTACAGACAACAAAAGGGTATTAAATACTGGTAAAATATCGGATAAGGTTTTCGTCTTCACCATTTAGAGTTTGTTTCGAATCAACCAGGAAGATGGCCAGACGAAAAATGACCACCATGAGAGTACTATAGAAAATGTACATATATACAATGTTTGAGATCAATTTTTCATTTCATGTTCGTTTTAAAAAAAAAGAAAAAAGCATCAAGAATTAACAAAATATTAAATAATTTTATAGTATTCTCATCAGGCACGACATATACCTACATCTTCTTTTCTTTCGGTGGTGATATTTTGTGAGTTTCTCCAGCAAATTGGTGGAAGTAAAGTGACTCCGTGAATTATTTTATTGAGATGTGTCGTTTTTACAAAATTAATTTACCCATCCGTTTTATCCGTGTGATCACATTGCTTTCATTGCCACTACACTAAAGAAAGTTTTGATTAAATAAAGAACCTAATAAAAAAAATGGATCAAGAATATTTAAAGTCTTAAATAAGTTGTTGGAATCCTTGTCTGATAAAATATCTATGTCGTCGTCGTCATCGGGAGAAGTAAAAGGCACTCCGTGAAAAATGTTATTCAGGATGTTACGGATAATTACACAGACGAAGAGGTTGGTACTTTTAATATCTTTTAAAATATCATCTAATAAATTATTTACACTTTTAGTTCCGCCGGCACTTCAGAGTTTCCCGGCAAACTGCTGAAATAACTAAAGAGCAGTTTGCAACCTCAAGGCACTTCAATTTAAGAAGAGATCCGAGATAAAGAAAATTAACGTGTGCTTAAACACAATGCCTTTCCTTTTTGTGGTAGGTACCTATTGTCTTTCGAATTTCACGATTTCACATTGTAAATGTAATATTTTCTATAAATGTTTGTAGGCAATAAAGAAACTTATCGTGAAGTTTTGAATTTATTCAACATATTTTGAAAATGTCCTGGGTTGCATTGACGTCACCTAAATTTATATACGCAAACCAGCAAGGAAAATTCGGCCCACTTATGTAAATCGCCACGGGTTGCTGTCCATAACAATGCAAGGAATATGTGACGCCAAAAAAAATTCCTTGAAGTTTTTGTTGAGGCCACCAGAAAAATCCACGATCCCAGGATTTTCAAAACATCCTAAGTATCAAAGGATTTACCTACAATTTGTGGTAGTAGGTGCCATTTGTTGGGCGATGCCGCTTACCCTTTAAGAGAGTTTTTACTAACTCCATTTAGAGACTATAGTGACCTCCAGCAGAAAAAATACAACAAAAAGCATTGCCAAACCAGGGTGAAAATCGAAAACTGCTTCGGTTTGCTCAAGCAACGCTTCAGGCAACTCACACGACTGGACTTTTTCACAATTGTGCGAATGTCCAAATTCGTACTTGGATGTTGTGTTTTGCACAATTTGTGCATCGGTGAAGGTGACATTTGGCTGGAAGGCAACGAGTGCTCTGCTACGGAAGAGGAACCAGGATGCAGCTCCCGAAATTCTGATAATAACGGAAGTGTTATTGATATCATTTTGCTCCATAAGCGCCAAATAAATAAAATAGGCACAAAGAATTTTAAGTTAACATTTTTTATTGTAATAATCTCTGTTTTAAAATAAATAAATAATAAGTTAAATAATTTACAAAATAAAAGCTCTTTTTATGTTTCTATCAGGTACGTTTTTTGGAATAATGGACAACATTGAACATTGATACAAATATAATACAAATTATTGAATCCTTTTTTCAAAAAAAAAATTATAACATCTTCTTTTTCTCCTCGTGGTGTTGCTTTTTCAGTCTTACGCGTTCCCTTTCACGTTCCAATCTCACTGCCTGACTTTTTTTCGTCGAATTCGGTTCTTTGTTTAAGGAATTGTTCAAACATGCTAAGCGGAACAGACTTCTTTGCCCGCAAAGGTGAATCCTCCGTCTCAGAAGCAGAAGATGCTGGTACACAGTTGGAAGCAGGGGCTTGAACCCCGATGGTCCTGGAGCTGAAGGGGAGGAACATGGTGAAGGCCTTTGGGAACATATTTCCGTTTTACGGAACATTCATCCCTGAGACAACCCAGTGTCAACAGATGGAGTCATCTTGTTGGATGATATCAAAGACATCATCATCGTACACTGTCTCCTTCCTCACAGCTCCACTTTGATTTTGATTTTTATCAATCGCCTTTTTAGTGCGCTTGGTTACACACTTGTACAAGGTTTCGACTTGCGAAGCATTAAGAGCCGCAATGTTGAAACGCTTCCTTAACTCAGCAGCCGAGAAGTTCCACATTAGCTTCTTGCTTCGCTGTCTATCAGCCGCCCATACTGATGAAGCATGAATCTTGTTTTGTCTTCATCCCACTTGAAAGAAGGGACATTCAATTCACCTAACAAAATACAAAACCGAATCTTAAGTCCAGATCTTCTACAATAATATGATTGTATGTACATATAACTTCCGAACTTATAAAAATTGTAAAAAACAAACATTGTAACGGTTTCCAGCATGTTGACCAATAGTGTACGGAATGTATATATATATCCGAAGCGAGGTGTCAGATTTTTGTCCGTAAAATGTGCTTCTGAACGCCATAATGGCGTTAAGCAAGGCCTTCATATAAAGAACCAATTTTCAAAAGAAACTGGGCCTCAAGATCTCAAGCAGGACGATCTGGCGAAGGGCGGTGGATGGTGACTTGAAATCTTATCGAGTTATAAAAAGAACGAAAAAAAATGCGTAAATTCGCATTTAAAGGAAACTAATGCCGATATAGGGTTGGATTATTGGATTATTTCTGCACCAACGTAACAATTATTATATTATATTATATTGTATTTTCAACACAGAACAGAAAAGTCAAAAATAGGATTTTGTTAAGAAAATTGTTCAATATCACTTGGATTTTGCACAAACTAAATTGACGACAGAGATTTCCAAACATTGACTTAACTCGGTTTTTCAAAATTTGTCACTTGGATCTACTCTGTTTTTGGCTAGCCGTATATACGTACAATAGTGATTTAAAAATTAAAATTTCCTCATTTCGTTTCATTTTATTTGTTTTTAGTAATGCCACCTATCGAAAGTGGTTCAATCTATATTTACAACGGTTCTTACATAACGGGGCGTGAGGAATACGTAATCGAAATTTTAATAAAATCGGTACCATACATTTAATGAAATGCTCGAAAGTGTAGGAAGGCGGTCACACTGTTCGTTTGTCTCTTACACAGCGTCAATAATTCAATTGTAGAATTTGCGGGGTAACTTTTTTAACACGATTTATTTCAAAAGTCAACAGCAAACGACGCGACCGCGACTGCTTTTATTTATCAGTGGTGGGCCAAGCCTCTTTATTTTGCGCCGCCAAAAAGTGTATTGTGGTGTTCAAGTAGCTATGGTAGGCTAGCTAATAGTTCTGGGTAATCAATGAATCTTCCCATAGTAGCTCCTAGGTTTGCATGCAGCTTCGAATGTTTTCCGGCCATTTGTACTCTTACAGTATCACGATAATTTTTTAGCAGAACGGTTCAGTGTTTAAAGTGTAAAGGTCTGATGCAGTTGTTAAATTCGAAATAAATTGGTGTTAAGAATATTTTTCACGGCTTCTAATTTTAACCGCTTTATTTTTAATATTGAGTGTCGCTAACAAAAAAATGTTGCGTTTCCGATGACAAGTTTTAGGGATATTCTTGATAGGGAGGATGTGGTGTATGAATATAAATCTTTCTTGTAAGTAACTAACTAAGACGAATATTGTTAAAATATTTGTGAGTTTTGAGTACAATTTTATTTAACATATATTTTTTAAGTGATATGAATGGCAGTTTTCTTAAAAAAGTGTATAAATCGCCATATCAAAACTATTGTAATTGTGGAATGTGCTTTAGGAATTTGAAATTGTAAGATGCACCTATTGGATATTAACCTATTGAAGTGTTTTGCCGGGCCAATTAACCTTGAATTTCGTAACTCTGTGAACATGACTTTAAGGCAATAAAATAAAAAAAAAAATACATCGAACGTGTTTAGTTACAGTTGAAAACTGCTTTGGTGCAAAAAGTGTATCTAATCAATAACAACTTGTGCGAATCCAAATAAATATGTATGTACTATATATATGTAAATATAGTTTTTCATATTATTCGATTGGTGGTGTGACGTACTTGTGCATTATTTTACAATAGTTTTTGTAATTTAAAAAATGTGGCAATGAAATAACCTTACTTAATAATTTCTTAATTGAATTTGTAAAGCGAAATGGCAACTCCATTTCGAGTGGTGCTGCTAGCTTGGCTATTACTTTTCGCAAGTGCACTTTATATCTCTAGTAGGCTATTTCTAGAAAAAAATTATTGATTCGTTTACAAAATTATTTTCGAATAAAATTTAATTATTGATACCTACATGGCAATCGCAAAATAAAATTAAGAATCTGTTGCAATATTTATAATTAATTAATTAAAATAGTACAGTGCTGGGGATTAGACCATTTCAATTTATTAAGTGAAACGAATAAATCTATTTTTTCACGTTAACTCACACCATATACAATTCCAGTTATCACGTCAAAAAATCTAGTACTAAATCTAGTACCAAAAACACAATGGTAGTAAAATCTAGTACCAAAGTACTATGGTACCAAACGGCACCAGTTTTATATTTAACTAGCGGTTCCCGGCGCGCGTTACTACGCCCTATGTAAAATATGTTCAATGTGAAATGCGAAAATAATGCTGGCGCGACCAAAACTATCCCTGGACCAAATAATATTTACAATAAAATTTCATATAAAATTCATCATAAAAATCCGTTGGGCGGTTTAGAATTACATACTGGGCATACATACACACATACATACATCTAATGTTCGCCTGGTGCTCGGAATACGTTTGCAATTGATTTTGGTTGAAAGAAGCACAATATCGTTATCACACCAAAAATTAATTCGTACAATTTTCTTTTACAGTTCGTTGGGGGGTCATAAGGTCTAAATTTAAGTTTTTGGGAAAATCGTACTGGAGCTTCAGACAAAAATAATAAAGGCAACACTTGTAGGAAACTAAATTTTCGACAGCTTTATTGTTAATATTTTTTCTCTTCTCTTGCTATCACATTGATAGCAAACCTAGCTACTTAATATTTACTTTACTTACTATATTAATTTGTATATTTATTTATTACTTTTTATTTATTATATATTTCCTTTATTTCTTTTTATTTATTTATTTATTTATTTATTTATTTATTTATTTATTTATTTATTCATTTACCTATTTATTTATTTATTCATATTATTTATTTATTATTTATTTATTAAGTTGTTTATTAATTATTTTATTTATTTATTAATTATATTTATTTCCTTATTATTTATTTTTGGATTTATTTATTTATTTATCTATTTATTTAATTATTTTGTTGTTTATTTGTTTGATTAATTATTTATTATTTATTTATTGTAATGTTTATTTATCTCTCGATTCTAGTCATTTTAATTAATAATCCTTGATATTTACTATGTTCTAATCATTATTTGTGTAGTATCTATTAACATATTTATTTAATTTTTTTGTAAAGTGTGGATTCTGTCAAATGCGACACCGCCTTCCCATGTCTACTCTAATTAATTAAACTATTTTAATGAAAGTTTTTTTTTAGTAGAAAATTTATTTTGGCACCGGCGGATAGGTGGGAAAGAGACCTTTCCGCAGAACCAACACCCGACCTCCCCACACGCTTATTACGCCCTCAGGAGCCGAAAAACCGATTGCGTTTGAAATATAAGTGCTCTAACGGAACGCTTCAAACGCTTATAGCTCGTAAACTTGAAAAATCCCAAAATTTATTTCCTTAAGTTTTCACTTTGAACTTGCCATTTTTTTAAGATATGTAATATTGTCAGTAGTAAGGTAATCATGTACCATAACTCTGTAAATTGTGCAATATAAGATTAAGATAACAATGTACCGATTTTTCTGCTACAATAAACAATAATATATTTATTTAAAAATTGTAAGAAAATATACTTAGCTCCAGTAAATTTTCTTTCAAGTAACAACGTTCGTAGATTAGGCCACCAAGGGAAACTACGTCAACAAAAAAAAAACGTACCCAAAAATCTACCTCCATGGTGTGGTTTTATTTTAATAAAAAAAAAGATAACCATTTCTTCATTAAATTCAAGATGGTGGTTCAAGCTCCTTCACGATTTTTCCGAAAATCGATATTTAGACCACCCAACAAAATGTAAGAGAAAATTGTACGAATTAATATTTTCATGATCCCAGAAGGGGTCACAAGCCCCAAAACAGTTTTTTGTTAATATCTCTAGTTGTAGACAGTTTAATTTCTTACAAGTTTTACCTCTATTATTTTTATCAGAAATCAGAAATGGCGGAGTTATTGACAAAACAAAACTTTTGTTGAATTCAAAATGGCGGCTGAAGCCCCAAACGATTTTCCCGAAAAAAAAAACGAAATTTAGTCAACTAATGAATAATCCCGCAACGAACTGTTAAAGAAAATTGTACGAATTAATTTTTTCCATTTCAAATGTTTAACCCGACTGAACCACCTGTACCTGATCGTATGGTAGTTTGAAGTGAAAAGTTCTGGTGTAATTATTTTTAGTGGCTCTCTTAATGTTTTGCGGTCGCTGAACACCAATCTGAAGTTGTCCAACAAAATTTTTCACATTTCATTCATCATAATCGTCTAAAAACTCCAACAATAATTTCGTACTCTTTTTTTGTTTTTCCTTTCTTAAAAAATATTTGTGTTTTGCCAAAAATGTTTATGCAGCAATAAAGACAATATAATTACCTACAGTTCATGTTTTAGTATTTTTTTGTACGACTTATAGTTTACGCAAAAATGGGCTTTGAAAAATGAAATGAAAAATATTTCGAAGTTGTAAATTTGAATTAACACTACCCTAGCTGTTTCATACAACATACCAAAAATTCAAGTTTTACGATTTCAATGTCAATTTCTACTACTAATTTGTTCAATTTGGTTTATTTTTTCAAGTGATAAAAAATCTAAGAAAATGTTTATTTTTTACTTTTTTCAAAAAATGGCATATTTCAAGTAATTTTTCAACGTGCCCAGCGACCCCAAAAACATAAAGAGAGCCATTTAAAACAATTACAACAGAACTTACCACTTCATGTCCATTTTGAACACCATTTGACTGGGCTAAATAGGAAAAAGAATATTGAACACTTGGAGCGAACCTCACTTCTTCCCGGTGCCGCTGATGTTTTGTTTCATCCTTGTCGTGTTTCCATTTCCAGTTCTTATGTTTGGGGCACATGCAAAAAAGCTTATTCCCATAAAAAAATTAAATAAAATACAGATAAATGTGTTGATTGCCACAAAATTAACTTCATTTGAAAGATTAATCATTGCCATTTTTATTTGAATATGGTTTCTGGCATATGGCCACCACGGCTAGCTCGGATGTAGTCAAATCTTTGCAGCGTTAGGGGTCGTATATCGGCAATAACTCGGTGAATGTTGTTTTCCAACTCAAAAACCGAAACACATACAGTATAGATTCAGAACAGATTTAAAACCCACAAATCCATTCGTTTGCCCGGTATTACCAGTGGTGGATCCACGGAACCGAAAACGTAAACTTAGTTTATTTTTCATATGATGTTCAGTTTCTCTTCGATCAATGTTTTTTAAGTTAATACTTAGTTTCAACTGACTATTTATGTACTTTATGCAGGTGCTTCGCAATCGTCGCTTCACCTGCTTGATGGAGTGCAAAATCGAGCGTTGAGATTGATAGGAAATGGAACTGCCGCTGAAAGAATTGCCTCTCTCGAACACCGACGCAATGTTTCGGCTTTCCTTATTTCATCGTTTCTTTTATAAAGAATGTTCACTCGAAGTAGCCAGCTGTATTCCTCCCCTTAAAAGTTTTCCCCGTAATACTCGTCTCGCAAGGAAAGCTCATTAGTTCACCTTTGAGCCCAATTTTGGACGTACCGTGAAATATAGGGATTCTTTTTTTAGCCTAACAACACGAATTTGGAATAGTTTACCCGGCGAGATTTTCCCTTGCCATTTTGATATGCAATCATTCAAAACTAATGTTAATCGACACCTCCTATCTTTCCCCTCCCTATCATCCTAATGCCCGCGCAGTGTGCTCTACATTTAAAGGGAAGCAAATAGTTCCTTGTACGCGCGTTAATTATAAAATATAATTATAAAAAAAAAAAAAAAATTATGAACTTACCTACATATGTATCTAGTATGTAGTTAGCTCCATGCTTTTGGATTCACTCGAAGAATTAAGAAATAAGAACGAATGGCAAAGAAAAAAAACTAAATTGAACGACCGGGTTGCACTTACTTGCTCTTCTCTTATGCGCAATCACATCGTCGTCGAATTAAATTTAAAAATATATAAAAGGCATTTCAAAATTTTTGTCCAATTTTTGCCAGTTTTTATTGTTCGAAAATAGTACATACAATAGTTTTCAGCGAATAACTTTAAACGCCATTTAATTTATTTAAGAAATGTGTAGGTATGAATTCAAATCAGAACTTAAAAGAAAAAATGTTGTTCTTAAACTTTTTCAAAAATTAAAAAAAATCGTTTATGATATTTTTCAAATGTTGTCCATACTTTTATTTTCACATTCAACATTTTTTATTTTTAACTCAACTAGATAATAACCGTACCTGACAATCAAAGAATTTTTACAAAACAAATATT